>SNQJ01S0069977.1:39751-60572 GCA_010110895.2 Picea sitchensis | reverse complement strand
CATCTTGTTGGTTGTCGAGTGGCGTCGTACAGTTAATGGTGTTGTTACTTCTACACGCACGCACACACCTTAAAGAAAAAAAAAATTGCACCTGTTACTAGAATGGTTGTCGTAACGAGGAGGTCGTTACAATTTTGTATTTCAGTTGTGTAGTTATAATTCAGTTTATTTCTCTGTTATATTTATTTTGTAATTCTACATGTTGCATTTGTTGTTTACAATTTAATTGTTTAATTTCTCTTTTGCAGGTTATGTTATTTGTTATGTTGGGTCTTTTATTTATTATTAGGAGATAGTTATTTGTTATGTTGTGTCTTTTATTTCTTAGTCGTTGTCTTGCAAGATACTAACTTATTTGGTTTATTAAAAGTTAAATTGATTTCTGTAGGTTGAAATAGAGTAGTATTTAGAACAAAGTATTAATTTAAGACAAAGCTTCTTTTGCAAGTTTCGATGGATCAATAATTGCAAGTTTTGTTAATTGATTAAATTCTCAGTTTTAGTTATGCCTTCATAGATCTATTTTTCTTATCAATCTTGTTTTAGTATGATAAGATAGAATTAGATTTTGGATCATGTTTTTACAAGCATTCTAGTTTGAAATATGAGTTTTCAATAATAGGATTAGCTTAGTTTAATTTATGAAATCTCAGTTCTAGATTTGAATTGCAATTTTAATTAGAAGTTTGAATTTGAATTAATCTTTTAGTCATAAGTTTATAGTTTTTTGAATTTATTTGAGTTAGCATAAGAGTGCATTTGAATTAAGTATAAGAGTATTTTCTTATCATCGATGATTGATGCATGAAATTGAGAGATCACATGAATTTTCAGGATATTTAATGTTTCTTCTATGATGGCTAATATCTCGTTAGATTACTTGATTCATAATTTTTATTTATCTATAGAAGTCAACATTGAATTAATTCCTCTTGAATTATCACTAATCGTCAGATGCCATCGTGATGTTATTTGGCACCGAAGACATAATCATCATCTTTGAGTTTTCTGTTATTGCAAATTAAGAATGGTTTTGATTAATTTTTTAATACAGTCATGATGCTTTTGATTAAGTAGGTTAATATTTCCCTTTGCAGATTATAAATGATTATGACTTTTGTTTTAAGAATAGAGTTTACTTTCCGTATAGTTTTGATGAGTTTACTTGCTGAATAGTTTTGATGAGTTTACTTGTTGAATAAGTTTTGTTAGGTTAGTTGTTTGAATACTTATTTTCTTAAAGATAAAATATCAAAGTAATTTACTTCTTTTTGCTCATTAGATTGAAAATGTTAACTTGTTCAAAGTAGGGTTTTATTTGCTTCTTTAGGAATAATCCTCTGATCCATTGTTTAAAGCTGCTTAGGGTAAATAGTTCAAGGAATTGCTAATTGATAGTCTTTGCTTAAATAGATTAATCCTTAGATAGAATATCCTCTTAGATAGACAACACTTGCTCTAGATTTTATGCCTTGGCACATACGGTGCTACAACTCTAATTTTACTTACCCCGGGTTGACAATTTAATTGAGGGATTTAGTGCATATAGAACACCCATCAATACCTATGTGAGAGTTCAACCGATCTAGAATCTGACAGTTCAAATAAATATGTGGGAGGTCAATCAACAACCGATCAAATGTAATATTTAGGTGTGTAGCTTGTAGAGGCGTATAGCAATTTGTAAGCATGTTTTGTATCTCTTAGATTGAGCAATAAAATTCCCTTCCATTTCCTATATCTATTTCTATGTAATTTACTCTCTGATTTGTATGATTGAAGGTTTACAGTGTTTCTCTTTTGATGTGCAATTTCTGTGTGGTTACTCAACATATGGTATCAAAGCCCAAGGAGGAGTTTGGTCACTGGTAATTTTTTCACAATGAAGGAGAGTTTATTTTCTTATCATTCACACAAAAAGGAGATTTCAAGGAAATAATTTTGGCATTCTATTAACGAGGGAGAACGAGTTGACACCATTTCCAATCCTTGAACCGTGTGAAGGAGGCCACGGAGAATGAAAAATTTATTGAGTGCTAAGTTCGAGGTGAAATTTTTTAATGGAAAACGTAAATTTGAGTTGTGGAAGCTAAAGATGTGGGATTTGCTGGTGCAACAAGGATTGAAAAAGGAATTGACGGGAAATAAAAAGAGATCAACATGTATGAAATATGAGAACTTGGAATATTTGGATTTGTGAGCTCTCAGTACCATGCATTTGTTCTTGGCAGATGAAGTTTTGTTTAATATCATTGGAGAGAAGACAACAACATGATTATGGAGCAGAATGGAAATCCTTTACATGAAAAATTACCTGATAAACCAAATTTACTTAAAGTGGCAACTATAAAGTCTGTGGATGAAAGAATGTACCAAAAGTGTTGATCATTTAAGTGCATTTCATACTTTTTTATGCCAATTAACTAGCATTGATGGAAAAATAGATGGGGAATATAAGGAAATGACATTGTTGTGATCATTGTCTGAGTCTTGGGATCATCTAGTCACTTCTGTTAGTTTTATCACAACAAACACCCTTGAGTGTGACTATGTTGTGGGATCTTTGTCACTGTCTAAAGAGGTGAGGATGAAATATAGTAAAGAAAATTTCACACGAGAATCATTAGTATTTAGAGGGGAATTAGAAGGTATATCTAGATCCAAGTCAAAGGGAAAACTGATATGTTGGTACTACAATAAATCAGGGAAACTCAAGAAAGATTGTTGAAAGAGAAAATAATTCAAGGAAGCATGTGGTAAGGAAGCAAATCTGGTTGAATCAAGTTCAGGTATGGTTGATGAAGTTTTATCTATTTATAGTATCTTACAATATCAAGAAGAATGGTTGTTATATTCTAGTGAATCCCATCACATGTGTTCTCATAGAAGTTGATTTTCTTCTTACCAATATATAGATGATGATGTTGTCTTTATGAGAAATTATATTTGTTGTAATTTTTTTGGGATTGGGATAATTAAGATTAAGATATTTGATGGGATTGTAAGAACATTGATGGATGTTAGACATGTACCTGAACTTAAAAAAAAATAAAAATCTTTGAGAGTTATGGATTTTGGAGGTTACAGGATTACGGGTCAAGACGAAGAACTGCAAGTGTGCAAGGGAAACTTGGTGGTTATAAAATATACAAATATTGGAAACCTTTACAAACTAGAAGGTAGCACTCAATTTGTAGCGACCCCAATCGTTACGACTACAATCAAAGAAAAATGACAATTTTTTTTTTTGTTTTTGGGCAAGAAGGAAACGACATCAATAGTTGAACCACACAACTTGATGATGAACACACACACGTAGATCAGGAAACAAACCACAATGACACAATGCTCACAAGCTAAGGACAACATCCACCATCCCAACTCAACGGTCCCGACGACCAATAACTAGAACCTCTATGGCGCACAAACCCAGCACATGAAGGCGTTGCATCCCAATGCCAACAACAAGTACAACTAGCAAACACCCACAACGGGTAGCGCAGACTCTGGCCAATTTATCATTCACCTCTATTCATTAAGGCACGTAGGGATCCCCTCATCAGGAGTCATGTCGTCACACGATGATAGGTGTAACAGTAACCCAGGAGAAACACAACATAATAGACCAAACCCAAGAATGTTAACGCGCTAGAAGATCGAAATAACTGTTAATCACAAGATAGAAAACAACCCAAGCACCCAAATTACAATTCCACAAGACACAAGGGAAACTGATGACCATAGAAATCATACTACATGTTAAATTCCTGGTGCACAAGGTCTAAAGAAAAATACATCAATTAAGTTACGTGAAACGCCATCTTAAGAATATTCCCAAGAATCCATTCTACAATAACGAGAAGCAATAAAATCCCCTCTCTCGCTTTTCAAGTCAACCGTTAAATAACTTAAAATCTTGTTAACAAGGTCTCACTACTAAGGTCATTCCCTAACATAATTCTCGGTAAGCCTAAGTTAAATCCTCCAACCATATCACTATTATCGTTGTCTATAAAAATTGTTGTCCCCTCGATTTCGCTGACCGTTAATATATAATTAGTTTCCTTTCGTCGTACCTATATTAATATCATTGTCCATTCAAACCATGTAATAAGTGTATAAAATTGCTAACTAAAATTTGTATCTAAAATTGAAAGCTATCGATATCGGATAATGATATCACTATTAATAATGACTATGTGGTCTAACACTTCTAATAATGATATCACTATCTAATAATGATGTGGTTGTTTAACAATTTAATAAAATAATGCCAAATCTCTCTCTAAGAACCATTATATCTATAACCTATGGATCAAGTATAATCTCTGAAACAATTATAAACTATGAAACAAGTAAATTAAACTCGCTATTAAATGATGATCTTTTAAACTGAAGCAATCTAATACAATCACTAATTATGGAGTTGAATAAGATAATATAATACAGTAGCTATCTATGAAACACTATAATCTAAGATCTATGAAACAATTATACACTCAGAAACATTATAATCCAAGAAACAATTTCATAACTAACACCAATAAAATCGTAACTAACATAATCCTCATGATCACAAGTATCAACCATAACTGTCATACATAGAAAACCACACAACCAATGCCAACTCGTCACTTACACAGTCACTATGCCTATTACACATCAGTAAAATGTATACAATAATCGTTGTCATGCCAGGTGAAACGCATTGCTAATAAAGGTAGAATTCACTGTTAGTTGGAGTAAAATTCGTAGTTAACAATGAATGACTCGCTGCCAATCACACTGCCTATATTGACCGCATTAAAGGATCATTGTCATGATTAAAACACTGACACTATAGAAGCAAACACTATCAATAGGAGAGAAGCCTTGTCTTGAATAAAAAACGGTTATAAAATTGGAATGGTTGTCCATTAATGACTCTATTTAACCACTACACAGTCTAATAAAAGTAAGAATAATGACATAGTCTAAATATGTTGCATAAAAGAAATTTGTTGTTCTTTGTTTCATCAGAAAAATCATGTTGTCCTTCAACTTTATGTATTGAATTCGCAATACATCTCTGTGTATAATAAATTTCTATTGGGGAGATACAAAATCGTTGACCCACCTTTTAAGATGTTGTCTAATCCATAAAAACATAGTTAGATCTATAGGTAACGGGCAATTCAGAGTTGATATTTGATTTGTGAAAAATATACATACAAAATATTGTTTTTATTAAACAACTACTCCATACTTTCTAACAAGTGAAATAAAAGTGAATTTTAATCACAACAACCATGATAAAATGAACTAAATGCGCTTCAAAATAAATATATGCCAAACTAAACACGACAGATTGAAACCTCGATTTCCTACCGAACAACTTTATTCAATAGCTAGTAAAATGAAACAAACAACATTCAATGTCAAGTTCTTCTCTTCCTTCTATAGATCGGATGGGATGGGCACAATTTATAGAGGTAAACTGGTCGATTCATGGATAAACACCCCAGAACTTAAATCGATTCCCAGATAAATAATTACTCAACTAGTGAATAATGACCAAATATGACAGTGTTTAGGCTAGAATTCAAATAAAATAAGCGAGGCAAGGATTCAATGCCCAGGTCAAAATTTGCACCCACAAACCATCTAGGACCTTCATAAAAATCATACGAGCAGAGGTAAGTTTGTTGAACGCAAAAATTTAGGGAAAACAATATGGTTGGAATGCTTAAATGAGTTTAGCACAGGTGTAAGTTGGACGCAAAGTTTAGTTTGTTAAGGTTAGAGACAAAGACACAGAGGTAAATAAAACATCGAGATAAAAGAATAGAGATAATCATTCAAGTCAAACGCAGCAGAATCAACCACCAGGAAACACAGAAGTAATCAATCTCCAAAAGACGTAGAGAAATGAGCATACAAGACTTATAGGTTCAACAACGTTTAAGTAATTAAAAACGAAGAGAAATTCAGAGATGTAGTCAATCAAAACGCAAAGAAATCAATCACACAAAAATGCACGACAATCATTCAACCAGGAACAATAACCAGGGGTAGACAAATGAGAAAAATTTATCCATCACTCATCATCCACGCACGAAAAATTAGGGCATTAGGATCTATAGGTATATTAACACCGAAGTGACCACCCTCAATCCGGCTCCTGGTCAACTTCTCAGGCGTGGACTGATGATCTAAGGATGAGGATGAAAGATAAAGTGAAAACTCTTCAAAAAAATCAATAAAACAAACATAACAGTCAAGCAATTAAGGATCGGTTGCCAATGAGATCAAATCGATGCAGCGAGTGTAAAGTTATGATTATTTAAGTTCTTGATTAAAGACGCTAAGTAAAACACTTTTCTTTACACAATAAAAGTACATAAATGAAAGTGCAAGATCAATAACAATCTACCATGCAAAATAAAAGCATGCATACCGTAGCCCAAGGTGACAGATCCAAGTCATTGTCCAGCGTGCTCCATCTCACTTCCTCTTGCCAATCGCTATGACCTCACTAGTACCTCCCAGCCAACGCTAGGGGTACTCTTCTTCCCCATTAGCCCCCTGATCCGCAAAGGGGCCACTCACAATAAACCAAAGAACAACTAGCTCCCAACTCACCTCGCAAGGTCGAGCTACCACTTGTCAACGAGCTGGGTATCCCAACTCCTGCAAGATAATTCATTCAAGTCAAAAAATCTATAGTGTAACATTACGCATCCCAGAGAGATCCATACTCCTCCTCCTCCCTCCTTTATATAGAGTTTCTAAGTGACTTCTTTCCCAAAATCCCATTTAATTTATTTTTCAATAATTTAATTCAGAAAAATCCTCCCCTGTACACATGTCACCCATCCCCTTAGCTGTACCAAAAATTAATTTCATTAATTAATTATTTACTCCTATTTCCATCACCCACCTAAAAGCATTCCTAGAATCGCTCATAGGTGTCCCCAAATTCTCTTACACATTTTAATGACTTACGCCCTTACTAAATTCCTAGTTGAGTTTAATTTAGAAAGTTCTTAAAGGAAAGATTCCTTACTAAGTTAGTCATTCTGCTTTCTCCTTATATTTCTCTTTTTCTTGATGTTTCCCCATTTTTCCCTTAGTTTCCTAATTATTTTTAGTTTCCCTGTTTCCCCTTTTTATCTAAAACTCAAATTAGCAAGTGTAGAAAATTACCTTTTTCCCCTTTTTCTTTTTAATTAATAAATTTTAATTAAATAATCAATTCCCTTTTAAAAAATTTAATCCCTCAATATTAATTGATTTTAATAGATTAATCAAATTTCTTACCCCCTTTTCATCACATGTTTAATGATTATTATTATTATTATTATTATTATTATTATTATTATTATTATTATTTACAACAAGTATCACTTAGACTTAGATTTTAATTTTCGAGGCTAGGCGAGATTTTTATTAGGGAAATTGTTTTTAAATCTTTCTTATCACCTCATTCCTTCTAAGGCCATCTAGGTTTATTCACTTATTAGTTAACAACGCAATGTGCCCTTTAGGATGCACTAAGTGCTCCAAGGGTGCCACTCGCCTCATTCTGTTTTTATTGCATGATGTGCCCTTCAGGACACACTACATGCTCCAAGGGTGCCAATTACCTCTTTCCATTTTTCTTGTACAATGTGCCCTTCAGGATGCACTACATTCTCCAAGGGTGTCGCTCGCCTCTTGAATGACTTAGTAGACATAAAAAACCCATGGAGTCAATACTTCGCCAGGTGATCTCGTGGGAGACTAAGGACCTCTAAGGAATAAGGTCGTTGCCTTATTGCAAGCCCCTTAGAATCATCGTGAGAGACTATCGGAGTCTGCCCTCCTGACATCGTGGGTCTTCTCGAACTAGGTAATTGTTAACCTACAGTTTGAGCCACAAAGAGAGTTCTAGTAGCCTGTGGCAGGGCTGTTGTCCACACCTCTCCCTCAACATATCTAGTTGTTGTGTGTGACTCCTCTACTCCACATGTGAGTCGGGTCGGCAAGCTATCATTAGCCTGCATCATCAATGAATCATGTCAGAAATAAGATCCATAATTATAACATCTAATCAGACACACATATGTCATATATACAAAAATCAAATCCCAATAGTCCACTTCCTGACGCGATCTGGATTCCAAGGGCTTTCATCGATGCCTCTGCATCCTCGAGGTCCAAAATCCTGCACACTAAGGAGAACCAAGTCAATATCACCTATCTATGTCAATACAACAAAATAAGATGTCATCATATCCATAATGCCGCATAATCATAATTGAACGCCCACTAGTGTAATAATTTGGATGACTTGAAAGCAAGTGTCCTCAAAGAATAAGTTCGCTTAGTGCACGCAAGAGCGGGATGTTACATACAACCCTTCTTGGTCTAAACTTCATCCCAAAGATTCACAGTATATAAGTGTCCAAATAATGTGTATCACGGTGTGATAAGTCTATATATCAACAAAAAATGGAAACTGTCGACGCATATTATATGTGTCCTCCCAGGTCGTCGAGTGTGGACTATAATTGTCCCACTGGACCTTGACCCGATCTACTGTTCGACATCGTAGTCGTCGAATTCGATGATCCAGGATGTGGATCGGCTCAGCCGTGAGCGCCCCCTTGTCTGATACCTGCAAGGGGATCATGTAAATAACATGTGTAGGATCACTAATATAATGTCTCAAAACATATACTTGAAAACATTGTGCATACGCCTCAAAGAATTAGGCAAGGCTAGTCAATAGGCCACGGGCCCCTTCCTCTCCACAATATCGAAAGGTCCCTTGAACCTAGGAGAGAGTTTATCTCCCTTTCCCAAACTTGATCGAACTCTTATGCGGTTTTACCTGCAAGAAGACTTGATCGCCAACTTCGTAACTACAATTGACACGGTGCGCATAGGCATAACTCTTCTATCGATCTTGCACTTCTTTTCTCCTTTGTCTTATTGTTTTCATTTTATCTTCCATTTCTTGGATCTCTTCTGGTCCCACCAGGACCCTATCCTCTAGTCGATCCCAAATCAAAGGCGTCTGACACAGTCAACCATATGGAAACTTGAAAGCGCCATCTTAATGGTGCTTTGGTAACTTTTGTTATATGTGAATTCTACCAGTGGAAAGAATTCCTCCCAACACTTCAGTTGGTACATCACATACATGCGCAACATGTCTTCCAAGACTTGGTTTGTTCGTTTGGTCTACCCATCTGTCTCAGGGTGATATGCAGTACTGAAGTTAAGTTAGGCTCCCAATGCCTCTTGGAAACTAGTCCAAAATTGTCCGGTAAACACCGATCCTTGATTGGATATAATCCTCTTAGGCACACCATGCAGCCTCACAATCTTACTGATGTAATATCTAGCTATGTCAGGTGCCTAATACAATGTACACAGAGGAATAAAATGAGCACTCTTCATCAGAGTGTCAACTACCACAAAAATCGATTCATGTCTCCTTGTCATCAGTGGAAATCCAATAATGAATCCATCGAAATGACATCCCATTTCGATTCTGGAATAACGTGTGGTTGTAGTAATCTTGTTGGATGTCTATGTTTAGCCTTTACTTGCTGACATTCTAGACATATGGCCACATATTTGACTATGTATTCCTTCATTCCTTTCTATAAGAATAAGGTTTTAAGATCCGCCCTCGTCTTCGTGACCCCTGGGTGAGCCATGTACACTGCTCTGTGAGCCTCATTTAGGATCAACTACTCAACTTGTTGTTTGGTGGTATGCAAATTCAATTTTTAAACCTCAATAGTCCATCATCATCCAACGTAAATCCTTAAAATATTGATACCATCATTGTGTTTTGTCCAATAAAATCCTTGACCTCTTGTCCCATTCATAGTCGCACTGTAAAGTTAGAATTTTTTCACGTAGATTCATCTGAAGAGGCAACCTCAAAAATATGTGTGGTCTCTGACTCAATGCATCTTCCACTCGGTTCACTGTTCCCTTTATGTAAGTAATCTCGAAATCGTACTTGCTAAGAAATTCTGACCAATGTCGTTATCGCGCATTCAGGTCGCTTTGCGTAAATATGTGTTGTAGTTCACAATGGTCCATTTTTTTTTTAGTTCAAAATTTCATCCAACAAGGTAGTGTGTCCAAACCTTCAAGGCATATACAATGGCTAACAACTCCCAATCATGCGTCACATAGTTCTTCTCATGCCTTCTCAGTTTCCTCAATATGTAAGCGATTAATCGATCATCTTGCATCAATACTCCGCCTAAGCCTTCCTTGGATGCATTAGTTCATACCAAGAATTCCACATCTATGTCAGGGTCCTTTAGTATCTATGTTGTTGTCAATATCTCCTTGAGCCTCCAAAATGCCTATGTGCATTTCTCGGTCCAAACAAACTTCTTGTTCTTCTTCTGTAATTTCATGATTGGATTTGCTATCTTTGAGAATCCCTCGATGAACCGTCAGTAGTATCGTGTTAAACCCATGAAGCTACGCACTTCCAGTACATTCGTCAGCGTCAACCATTCCATAATAGCCTCGAACTTTTCTGGATCCACAATGATACCTTTGTCGGAGATGACATGCGCTAAGTAGTGAATTTTTGATTGGTAAAACAAGCATTTGGACAATTTACCATACAATTTGCGCTCTCCCAGACACTGTAGTACCAAGCGCAAGTGCTTGTCATGATCTTCCATCATCTAAGATAAAATCAAAATATCGTCAATGAATACTCAGATGAACTTGTCCAAGTACTCGCGGAACACCCCATTCATCAAACTCATAAATACCCCTGGGGTGTTTGTCAGTCCTAACGGTAAAACAATAAACTCATAATGTCTGAACCTTATCTTAAATGTGGTATTAGGGACATCATCCTCCTTGATCTGTAACTGGTGATACCCTGATCTCAAGTCAATCTTGGAAAACATCGTCGCACCCTTCACCTGATCAATAGATCATCAATCCTTGGCAACATATATTGATTCTCGATCGTTGCCTTGTTCAATTGATGGTAGTCAATGCAGAGTCTCCAAGATCCATCTTTATTTTGTATGAAAATAATAGGTTCACGCCACGATGACACACTTGGAAGTATAAGTCTCAGGTCCAACAACTCCTTCAGTTGCATTCTCGACTCCTATAACTCCAGGGTTGACATACGATAAGGCGTTCTCGCTATTGGTTCAGTCCCCGATTTTAGGTCTAAGGTAAAATCCAATTCCCTCTCTAGAGGCATCCCAGGTAACTAATACGGGGAGACGTCTACAAACCCTCTCACCACCGGAAGGTGTTCTATACCTTATGCTACTCCCTCTTCGTTTAACGCAAGGATCACATAAATATCATAGCCCTTGCGCATGCTATTTCATAGCTGCAAGGAAGAGATGAACCTCAAGGAAACTACCTAGTCCAGACCTACAATCACGTATCTATGTCCCTCCTCATCGACCAAGCTCAACCATTTCGTCTTACAGTTGAGTATCGCCTCACGCGATTCCAACCAGTGCACACCGATCATGACATCATAAGATCCTAATATCATGACGTATAGGTTGGCCCTAGTGACAAAATCTCCCTGGTTAAGGCTACAGCCCGTAACCCTTCCTCCAACCTTTTGTTTGGCTCCCAAATCCATTTCTACAAATCTAAACTCACCAAGCTCGATTTCCTTTACCTTAATTCTTTTTAGTGCTACACCCGAAATGAAATTTTGGTAACACTATAATCTATCATAATAATAAGGGTCTGGTTAGTGACGGTAAGGAGTCTTCTATTGAGGTGCTCATCTCTGTGGTGTAGTGAAACTAGATCCTCTCCAGAAACCACAATATCCTGGTGAAAGTCTAGATGGTGTCTGATGTTGTTGCACACCAGATGACACCTGCCCCACGGGTCTTGCTAGAGCCCTGCTTTGAACCCTGTTAAAGCTCCTCCTCTGCTATGAGGGCCTTCGAAACGACCTCATGCCAGTTTTGAAGCATTGACTCCTAACACTTGCATGAATGTTGATGTTAAGGCCAAACATGAACCTGCTGACCTTAAGTTTCTTGGTATTCAAGTGCAGAGCATACAGAAGCAGCTCCTAAAATGGGCCTCGTACTCGAGCACCGTAGGACCATCCTGTCACAATGCGTTGAAATTGTTGAGTTGATGCTCATGAATTCCTTAGAAAGAACCTCTCATGGAACCGTTCCTCAAACAGTTCCCATGACATGTCTCGACAGCCACGATCGAAAATGGCAGGAGTGTCTTCCACCATATAAGAGAACTCCTCTTCAGTATAAAACCACCATGTAGATCTTCGGATTGGAGGTAAGTTGCAAAGTGCAACGAACATCGCCATATTCTCCAACCATTCCATGGTGGCTACATTGTCTGGGCACCACAAAACTCGATAAATTTGACCTTCTCGAGTTCACGGTGAATGCTACGAATACTAATCGAAGTGCGTGGTGGACCCTCAGACGGGTGTCAGTGCCCTAGCATCATATATGTCCCAATGGTTTATCAGTGCCTTAGACATGTGCTGGAAGGACCTCATTACCCCAACCACATCACCCACTATTATCTTCTCCTTCCCGACAACCTGTATCTCCCTGGGGGTTAGACCCCTCTGCAGTGTCCTCTAACCATGATTACCAGCTTGAATACAAGTCAATTTAATGAGCAACATTATAACCAAAAATCATATCAATGAATGTCGTAGTGATCCCAAGTCGCGGGTTGAAACCTGCTCTTATACCATATGTAGTGACCCCAATCATTACGACTACAATCGAAGCAAAAGGGATTTTTTTTCTTCTTTTTTTGGTCAAGAAGGTAGCGACATCAACGGTTGAACCACACAACCTGACGACAAACACACGCACGCATATTAGGCAATAAACCACAATGACACAATGCTCACAAGATAAGGACAACATCCACCATCCCGACTCAATGGTCCTAATGACCAGTAACTNTGGTCAAGAAGGTAGCGACATCAACGGTTGAACCACACAACCTGACGACAAACACACTCACGCATATTAGGCAATAAACCACAATGACACAATGCTCACAAGATAAGGACAACATCCACCATCCCGACTCAATGGTCCTAATGACCAGTAACTAGAACCTCTATGGAGTGCAAACCTAACACATGAAGGTGGTACATCCCAACGCCAACCAAAACTACAACGAGAAAATGCCCATAATGGGTAGCACAGACTCCGGCCAAGTTATCGTTCACCTCTATTCATTAAGGCGCACAATGATCCCCTCATCAGGAGTCATGTTGTCACACGGAGATAGGAGTAATAGTAACCCAGGAGAAACATGACATACTAGACCAAACCCAAGAAGGTTAACATGGTAGAATATCGAAATAACTGTCAACCACAAGATGAAAAACAACCCAAGCACCCAAATGACAAGTCCACAAGACGCAAGGGAAACTGCCGACCATAACAATCATACCACATGCTAAATTTCTGGCGCACAAGGTCTAAAGCAAAAATACATCAATTAAGTTATGTGAAACACCATCTTAAGAATATTCCCAAGAATCCATTCTACAATAATTAGAAGCAATAAAATCTCCTCTCTCACTTTTCAAGTCAAGCGTTAAATAATTTAATATCTTGTTAACAAGGTCTCACTGCTAAGGTCATTCCCTAACATAATTCCCGGTAAGCCTAAGTTAAATCCTCCAACTCTATCACTATTATCGTTGTCTATAAAAATTGTTGTCCCCTCGATTTCGTTGACCGTTAATATATAATTAGTATCCTTTTGTCGTACCTATATTAATATCGTTGTCCATTCAAAGCATGTAATAAGTGTATAAAATTGCTAACTAAAATTTGTATCTAAAATTGAAAGCTATCGATATTGGATAATGATATCGCTATTAATAATGACTATGCGGTCTAACACATCTACTAATGATATCACTATCTAATAACGACGTGGTTGTTTAACAATTTAATAAAATAATGCCAACTCTCTCTCTAAGAACCACTATATCTATAACCTATGGATCAAGTATAATCTCTGGAACAATTATAAACTATGAAACAAGTAAATTAAACTCGCTATTAAATGAAGATATTTTAAACTGAAGAAATCTAATACAATCATTAACTATGGAGCTGAAGAAGATAATATAATATAATAGCTATCTATGAAACACTATAATCTAAGATCTATGAAACAATAATACACTCAGAAACATTATAATCCAAAAAACAATTTCATAACTAACACCAATAAAACCGTAACTAACATAATCCTCATGATCACAAGTATCGACCATAACTGTCATAGACAACAAACCACACAACCAATGCCAACACGTCACTTACACAGTCTCTACACCTATTACACAATAGCAAAATTCATACAAAAATCGTTGTCACGCCAAGTGCAACTCGCTGCTAATCAAGGTGGAATTCACTGTCAGTTGGAGGTAAAATTCGTAGTCAACAATGAATGACTCGCTGCCAATCACACTATCTATACTAGCTGCATTAAAGGATCATTGTCATGCTTAAAAAACTGACACTACAGAAGTAAACGTTGTCAATAGGAGAGAAGCGTTGTCTTGAAGAAAACGTGGTCATACCATTTGAAAGGATGTCCATTAATGACTCTATTTAACCACTACATAGTCTAATAAAAGTAAGAATAATGATGCAGTGTGAAGATGTTGCATAAAAGAAATTTGTTGTTCTTTGTTTCATCAAAAAAATCACGTTGTCCTTCAACTTTATGTATTGAATTTGCAATACATCTATGTGTATAATAAATTGGTACGGGGGAGATACAAAATCATTGACCCACCTTTTAAGACGATGTCTAATCCATAAAAATGCCGACAGATCTGTAGGTAAGGGGCAATTCAGAGTTGATATTTGATTTGTGAAAAATATACAGACAAAATATTATTTTTATTAAACAGTTACTCCATACTTTCTAAGAAGTGAAATAAAAGTGAATTTTAATCACAAAAACCATGATAAAATGAACTAAACGAACTTCAAAAGAAATATATGCCGAACTAAACATGACAGATTGAAACCTCGTTTTCCCACCGAACACCTTTATTCAACAACCACTAAAATGAAACAGACAACATTGAATGTCAAGTTTTTCTCTTCCTGTTATAGATCAGATGGGGTGGGCACAATTTGCAGAAGTAAACTGGTCGATTAATGGATAAACTCCCTTGAACTTAAATCAATTCCCAGATAAATAATTACTCAACCAGTGAATAACACCCAAATATGACAACATTTAGGCTAGAATTCAAATAAAATAATCAAGGCAAGGATTTGATGCCGAGGTCAGAATTTGCATCCACAAACCATATAGGACCTTCATAAAAATCATACGAGCATAGGTAAGTTTGTTGAATGCAAATATTTAGGGAAAACAATATGGTTGGAACTATTAGATGAGTTGAACGCAGGTGTAAGTTGGATGCAGAGCTCAATTTGTTAAGGTGCAGAGACAAAAACACATAGGTAAATAAAACACCAAGATAAAATCACAGAGATAATCATTCAAATGAAACGTAGAAAAATCAATCACCAGGAAACAAATATGTAATCAATCTCTAGAATACGTAGAGAAATGGGCATACAAGATTCATAGGTTCAACAAGGTTTAAGCAATTAAAAACGAAGAGAAATTCAAAGATGTAGTCAATCAAAACACAGACAAATCGATCACACGAAAACACATGACAATCATTCAACTAGGAACATTCAATAGGGGTAGATGGCTAGGAAACATTTATCCATCGCTCATCATCCATGCATAGAAAATCATGGCATTATGATCTATAGGTATATTAACACCGAAGTGATGACCATCGATCTGGCTCCTCACCGACTGCTCAGGCGTGGACTGATGATCTAAGGATGAGGACAAAAGATAAAGCGTAAACTCTTCAAATAATCAATTAAAAAAATAGAACAGTCAAGCAATCAAGGATTGGTGGCCAAGGAGATCAAATCGATGTAGAGAGCGTAAATCTATGATGATTTAATTTCTCGATTGAATATGCTAAGTAAAACACTTTTATTTACATAATAAAAGTACATAAATGAAAGCACAAGATCAATAACAATCTACCATGCAAAATAAAATCATGTGTACAGTAGCCCAAGGTGACAGCTCTGAGTCATTGTCCCATGCACTTTTTTTCACTTCGTCTTGCTGACCGTTGTGACCTCACCGGTACCTCCCAACAAATTCTAGGGGTACTCTTATTTCCTCTTAGCCCCTCGATCCATAAAGGAGCCACACACAATAAACCAAAGAGCAACTAGCTCCCAGCTCACCTCACAAGGATGACCTACCAATCGTCACTGAGATGGGTATCCCAACTCGCACAAGATAAGTCAGTCAAGTCAAAAATTATGAAGCGTAACGTTACACATCCCGGAGAGATCCATACTCCTCCTTCTCCCTCCTTTATATAGAGTTTATAAGTGACTTATTTCCCAAAATCCCATTTAACTTATTTTTCAATAATTTAGTTCAAAAAAATCCTCCCCCGTACACATGTCACCCATCCCCTTAGTTGCACCAGAAATCAATTTCATTAATTAATTGTTTACTTCTATTTCCCTCACCCACCTAAAAGAATTCCTAGAATTTCTCGTAGGTGTCCCCAAATTCTCTTACACATTTTAATGACTTACATCCTTACTAAATTCCTAGTTGAGTTTAATTCAGAAAGTTCTTAAAGGCAAGATTCCTTACTAAGTTAGTCATTCATCTTTTTCCTTATGTTTCATTTTTTCTTGACGTTTCCCCATTTTTCTCTTATTTTCCTACTTCTTTTTAGTTTCCCTCTTTTCCCTTTTTATCTAAAACTCAAATTAGCAAGTGTAGAAAATTATCTTTTTCCCCTTTTTCTTTTTAATTAATAAATTTTAATTAAACAATCAATTCCCTTTTAAAAATTTGAATCCCTCAATCTGATTTGATTTTAATAAATTAATCAAATTTCTTACCCCTTTTCGTCACATGTTTAATGATTATTATTATTATTATTATTATTTTATCACAAGTATCACTTAGACCTAGATTTTAATTTCTAAGGCTGGGCGAAATTTTTATTAGGAAAATTGTTTTTAAATCTTTCTTATCACCTCATTTGTTCTAAGGCCATGTAGGTTTATTCACTTATTAGTTAATAACATGACGTTTCCTTTAGGACATACTAGGTGCTCCAAGGGTGCCACTCACCTCATTCTGTTTTTCTTGTGTGACGTGCCCTTCAGGACGCACTACGTGCTCCAAGAGTGTTACTCGCATCCTTTCATTTTTCTTGCGCGACATGCCCTTCATGACGCACTATGTGCTCCAAGGGTGCCACTCACCTCTTGATTGACTTGCTAGACATAAAAAAACCCTGGAGTCAATACTCCGCCAAGTGATCTCGTGGGAGACTAAGGGCCTTTAAGGAATAAGACCCCTGCCTTATTGCGTGCCCCTTAGAATCATCGTGAGCGACTGTTGCAGTCTACACTCACGACATCGTGGTTATTCTCAAACTAGGTAATCATTAATTTACAGTTCGAGCCACGACGTGAGTGCTAGTAGGCTGTGGAAGGGTTGTTGTCCACACCTCTCCCTTAACATCTTTGATTGTCGTGTGTGACCCCTCTACTCCACATGTGAGTCTGGTCAGCAAGCTATCATCATCCTGCATCATCAACAAATCATGTTAGAAATAAGATCCATAATCATAACATCTAATCATATGCACATATGTCAGATATACAACAATCAAACCCCAATAGTCAACTCCCTGACTCGATCCGGAGTCCCAGGGTTTTCATCGATGCCTCTGCATCCTCAAGGTCCAAAATCCTGCACACTCAGGAGAACCGAGTCAATATCACTTGTCTATGTCAATACAAAAAATTAACATGCCATCATATCCATAATGCCTCATAATCATAATCAAACGCCCACTAGTATAATAATTTGGATCACTTGCAAGCAAGTGTCCTCAAAGAATAAGTTCGCTCAGTGCACGCAAGAGCGGGATGTTACACAAGTAAATGAAGAAACAATGGTATCTAAGGAAGTGAAAGCATCTACTTGTTTATGGAATCAACGAATGGGTTGTATGAGAAAGAAAGGGTTGGGGATACAAGTACTGACAAACTGTAAGTTATTTCAAAAGTTACAATCTTTGAATTTCTGTAAGTTTAATATCTCTCTTGGTTATAACAATGGAGAGAAGGGATGTAGATTGTGGGATCAATCATATATGTGGGATGTAGAATTCTGAATTCATATGTTGGCTCAGGTAAAGAAGAAGGCATTGTTAAAAGGACTGAGCCAAAAAATGGCTCATAGAGAAAGACTCGAGCTACCGACTGATCAACATTCTCCCATTTGTTCCTGTAGTTTTTTTATGACCGTATCCACCCTCGCTGGAATTATGAAATCAACATTTACAACAGTCAAATAAGTGAAGACAAAAGGAACCTTTCATTAAAAAAAGATTGGGCATCCACCAAAGAAAGATATTGAACTACGGGGTGTTTCTTGGATGCCCATGAAATCAAATTTGTTCAAAATTAAAAGAATATCCAAATGGGTTTTTCCTGCTATCTATGATTCCTGTAAAGTTACTATTTATGTACCCTATAAGTGAATTATCTTCAAAAGTTGTTTATCACAAACTATATTTGATTTTTGTTGCAACATACCTTATTTGGATGTGCTACCAAACATTAGTAGCACTAGAAAAATTCTTATGATTGAATTGTATGCCCGTTTTCAATAGAACACTTGCTCAATGAAAAAGGAAAGATAGAAAAGCATAAGGAAAGGCTAGTTTCCAAAGGTTTCTCTTAACAACTTGGCCTATACTGTGGTGAAACCTTTGCTCCAATAACTTTAAATTTTAAACCTGTAAAATAAAGCAATGCATACAGATTCTTAAGCAAAACATAAATTAATCAACATGACTTATACACATATTACATAGAGATTTAACTTGAAAACCTTTAATCTGGAGAAAACTAGTCTTCCTTGGTGTCACACCTCTTAAATATTCATTGTATTAATTTAACCATTCAAAATACAATATATACACAATAATTTAAGTATTTCGCAGCTACCAAAACCCAATCCCTTAATTTGGGATTAATTTAGAAAACTGCTAAAAATAGCGAAAAACGTTAAAATAACAAAAAAACGTCCAACGTGAGACATAGTCATCAAATTTGATGCACCCCCCCACATACATTGAAAGAATATAACACCTACCCAGCAATAGAAAAGCTAGATATCAAAAGAACCATTTTAACCATTGCAGCTCAAAAAGAAAATGAAAAGTCTTCCAAATCGATGTAAAGTCAACTTTTTAAATGGCATATTACAAGAAGAAGTATATGTATATCAACCACCTATATTTGAAGTGAAGGACAATAGGATAAAGTGTACAAGTTGAATAAATCCTTGCATGGCTTGAAGCAAGCTTCAAGAGAGCTCCAAGAGGTTGGTACAGTGGAATTGAATCTTACCTCATCAACGGTGGATTTAACATGAGTAGTAATGAGCCCACTCTTTATACAAAATTAAATCAAGAAGGTAAAATCCTTATTGTGTGTCTCTATGTTGATGATATGATCTACATAGGAAACCTTATGTTAGAATAATTTAAAGCCACCATCAAAACAAAATTTGAGACCACTGATCTTGGTCTCATGAAATACTTTTTGGGAATTGAAGTTGATCAATATACCCATGGTATTTTTGTTTGTCAACAAAAGTATGCTACATACATTTTGAAAAGGTTTAAAATGGATAAATGAAAGACCAAAAAAACTTATATTACACCTGCAACGAAACCCGATAATATGTATGCAACAAGTTTTGTTTCCACGTTTACATAATCCCTCAAGGATTCTCACTGAAAATGTGGAAAAATAATCCTAAGGTATGTTGCAAGGAAAATCAACTATGGTTTGTGCTACACAAGTTGTGAAGATCATTCACTTAGAGGTTACATAGACAGTGACTTTGTAGGCAATGTAGATGACAGGAAAAGCACATCTGAATATGCTTTTGATTTGGGAAGAAACTTGATATCATGGACATCCAAGAAACAAGCCATAGCCTCAATATATTATGTAGAGGAAGAATATGTAGCTCCAACCTTAGCATCTTTCCATGAAGCATGGCCAAGAAGAATGTTGAATGATCTAGCACATATGGAAAATGAGCCAACTCCTATTTTCCGTGACAACAACTCAGGCATCACATTGTCAAAAAATCTTGTCTTTCAAAGAAAAAACAAGCATATTGACTCTAGCTTTCACTTCATTCAAGAACTTCTCAATAATGATGATATTTCTCTTCAATTATGTGGATCAAAAAATAATCTCATAGACATCTTTAATAAACTATTAAGAAAAAATGTTTTTGAATTTAAAAAACAACACTTGGATATTGTTAATACTGATGAATATAATTAGATTTATTCTCCTCATCCCCTTATTTGTGAATGCATCTGATTTAGTTCAATTAAACTCTAGTTAATCCTTAAACTAAATTATTATTTTCAGTAATTAGTTAGAGATCCGTTTTCTATTTTAAATTTCTTTGTAATCTATATGATACATATGAATAGTGAAAAGGGTTACACCCCAAATCTTTTCCCACATCATTGTTTTCCTTTCTGTAATGTCCCCCACCTCTTAGAGAGGTGATGAGGAGACTCAGTGGCCTGGGCACCCCCACTAGGTCATAGTCTCACACTGAAGGGGGGAAAGTCAAGAAGTTAAAAGTTATATTTTTAAGTTGACTTAAG
>SNQJ01S0069976.1:53358-74452 GCA_010110895.2 Picea sitchensis | reverse complement strand
TGTTCTTCTGAAGATAGTCTTTGTTCCAAGAATTATTTAAGACTATCATGATATTTTTTGACCTTGAAGTGCCTACCTATTGGGTAATGGTGTCATTTATTCAATGCATGTAGTATTTCCATCATTTCCTTCTCATAAATGGGTTTGTGTAAGTCCTTTCCCTTGAGTGGTTGTCTTTCAAAAGCCAAGGGCCTTCCTTCTTGCATTAGGACAACACCAATTCCATTTCTTGAGGCATCACATTCCACAATAAATATTTTTGTGAAGTTTGGAGTGGTCAAGATAGGATATTTTCACATCACCTCTTTAAGTTGTTCAAAATTTTTAGTTTCATCTAGAGTCCATGAAAATTAATCCTTCTTAGTTAGTGTCATTAAAGGTGATGATATTATTCCATAGTACTGAAAAAACTTGCGGTAGTAACCTGTCAAACCCAAAAATCCTCTAAGAGTCTTCAATGTTTTGGGAAACGGCCAGTCCATCATGGCCTTAATCTTGTTAGGGTCTACCTTGACACCTTCATGAGATACAATATGACCGAAATACTCTACCTCCTTCACCCAAAGAAGCATTTGGATGGTTTGGCATATAGTTGTTTCTCCTTTAGTAGTTGTAGCACCTTGTCAGCATGTCACACATGATCCTCCCAAGAAATTCTATAGATTAGTATATCATCAAAAAATACTAACACAAATTTTTGAAGGAAGGGATTGAAAATGGAATTCATCTACCCTTGGAATGTGGAAGGTGCATTTGTAAGGCCATAAGGCATGACGAAAAATTCATAATGGCCTTCATGAGTTTAGAATGTTGTTTTTGGTATATCTTCTTCCTTCATTCTAATCTGATGATACCCTAAACGAAGATCCAACTTTGTGAAATAGATTGATCCATGTAGTTCATATAGCAATTCATTAATGACAGGAATGGGAAACTTATATTTAATAGTGATCTTGTTTAGCTCTCTATAATATGGACACATACGCCATGATCCATCTTTCTTGAATACCATTACCACCGGTGCAGAGTAAGAACTTTGGCTAGGTCTAATAATGCCAACCTCTAACATTTCTTCAAACATGCGCTCAATTTAACTGTTCTGGGCGTAAGGGTATTTGTATGGCTTGATGTTAGGAGGAGAACTCCTAGGAATTAGGTGAATATCATGATCATGCTTTCGAGTGGGTGGAAGATCTTTGGGAATATATTCAAATACTTTGGAATGCTTATCAATGATCCCTTGGAGATATAGGGGAATAAATGTCTTATATGTTTGAACATTTAGTGAGCATAGTTGTGCAATTGCAGCTTGATGCCAATTTTTCAATAATTTTGTCATGCCATTGGAGCTTATCACCTTACTGGGTTTCCCTATGATACCTCTTAACTCACTTTCTTTTCCTTCCAATGAAAATTTCATGAAAAATTCTTGAAAATTAAAATCCAATGTTCCTAATGATTGTAACCATTGGATTCCTAGTACAACATCAACGCCACCCATGTGTATAGAAATAATTGGACTATTCATTACATATTCCCCCATAGTAATATTTCTCTTATTGAATTTTCCTAAGCAATTGATAGTTCCTCCATCTGCAATCATTACTTGAAACTTTGGTGCTGGATATACAAAGAAATTGAGAGCTTTGGCTAATTTATAGTGCATGAAATCATGAGTACTACCAAAATAAATTAATACTGTTACCTTTTTCTTTTTGATATATCCTTTGATCTTGAGGGTTTGAGGAGTGCTAATGCCATCCAATGCATTACACAATATCGTGGGTGTCAACTCTTCATAAGAAATCGCGTCTAGATTTTCATCTTGAGATGGTTCTTGTTCTTGTTCTTCTTCCTCTTCACAATCTATGTAGAATAATTTCTTCTCACCACACTTATGTCCCTTACTATACTTGCTGTCACAATTAAAGCATAAACATTTTTCTTTTATTTCCTCCAATTGTTGAGGTGTCAACATCGTAGGTTGAGGTGTTTTAGAAGAAGGAACATTATTCTCTCGATAGATGTTAGGAGTGGTCCTTCTAGTAGCCATAGCCATATTTTTACTTTCAAAATATCTTGCCACCCTAAATTCATTCGCCAATGATTTGGGTTTCCAAAGACGAACCTCATGTTGAATGTTATCCCTAAAAGTTCCTATGAATACATCAATCAAGTGCTCATCTAGAATATTTGTTACCTTTATGTTCAATCTTTGGAAGTTCTCAATGTGATCTGTAACTGAACCCTTTTGCTTGAGATTTATCAATTGGCTAAAGAAGTTATTGCTCCTTGTATGCTCATAGTGTACTATCATTTCTTCCATAAAAATTGTCCAAGTGACGAGTGATTTGCGAGAAAAAAGCCATCTTCCACACAAATGGATTGGATTCTAAATATAAAGAAGCAATATGTACCTTTTGTGTATGTGGCACATTATGTAGATCAAAAAATTGCTCCATCTGAAGTATTGATGTGATTGGGTCCTTGCCATCAAAATTCCTCATATCTATCTTAGGAAAGTGGTTGATATTCAACCCAAAGTTAGACTTTCTCCATTCTTGATTCATCTTCCTTGTCTCCTCATCATGAATTTCAAGGGATACTGTTAGCACTAATAGTCACCCTCAGATTGCGTAGTAGGTAAGCCCAGTACCCATTAGTTTATATAGTAAATGTAAATGAGTTTTAGGTGATAAAATGGAGAGGACTCAATGATAATAATGTTTTAACTCAAAAATATGGACTAGCATGCATAAGCAATTGAGGTCTGGAATCAACTTCAGTCAGTAAGTTGGAGTAAGGGTGAATAGAGGGAAGACTTTGGTGAGGAGAGTGCAGAGGTTTGATGTGGACATCATGTCTTCCAATAGATTAAGGAGGAAAAAATTAAACGCAAGATCCTCTTGAATTCAAATCTCAAAGAAACTGAAAGAAATTATAACAACACTATAATCAAACATTCATCATAATACAGTTGCAACAATTCATGTGAATTAGTCAATCATGAACTCTCTCAGTATCATAGGAAAATAAGATGGAGCAAGAAAGCTGACTTAGATTAACTAAGATGTCTAAAAAACAAATACATAACTAGAGAGCCAGTGTTCTTCACTAAAATATTACAATAGCGGGGAGCCTATCTCAACCATTCGACGTTAACAAAATATCAAAACTGTCTATAAATACCCAAAAATGTTGCAACCATCAGGAGTGTGATCAGACCACTACCTTCAAAGCCTTCAGTCAGCGCCTGCTTTGTCAGATTGTGCATGTTTTCTCATGTCAGATGCAAGCCAGATGCAGTTATGTGATTTACAGGAAAAAATTCACATAAGGAAGCTTCAGATTGTCAGTGTGCCTTCATGTCTGCGCTCTACAACACTTTCCATTTATGGGGTGAGATGAGGCCTCAACTATGGCCCCCAATATTCAATAACTACCTTCATCAGGATTAGGACATGGCCTGACACTCATGAATGTTTCCAGGTAGTGCCATATGAATTTTTTAAGTCAACCCTGATGTCTCGAGGCCAAGAAGATCTTCTTCTATGACCAATACAAATGCTTTTGGTATTTGGTGCAACTCCTCTCCATCGCTCCATATTCAATGTGACCTAGGGCCATGATCCTATGCAATTATTTGATTGCAGGCATGACCAAGGGTGGTTTGAAAGAAAACCATTTTTCTCCCCACAATTCACCATGAATTGCCATGCATCCCTTTCCAAAAACCACGGTTCTGATTGTGGCCCGCCCTTAAAATTTTAAAATGTGCGCACCTTCTGACCCCACAATGGAGCGAGAACTTTGAGCTTCTTGATCAATAGCCCATATCTGCCACTTTAGATCCATGGATCAGATCTTCCGTTTAATTTGACGGCCACGATTGCTTCCTCGAAAACCCCAGTTGCCAGTCGCTCAATAGGCGCTTACCCTTATTTATGGCCCCACTTTCCATATGACCATGGGCCCAATTCCTGGGTGTTTTGTGACTTCATGCTTCACAAAATTACGTCGTGCTCCATGCTAAAACCCTCTGATTCACGAAATCATGAATTCTTGGATCTAGTGCCATGTGTCCCTCTGAATCAAATGGTTCAGATTAATTTCGACACTTCAGGACCTCGGGCCTTCAAAATTTTGGGACTTGGGAAATTTGCACATTTCTCACTTCAGTTTTCTCAAAATGAATTTCTCCACAGTTCAGATTTGGTGCCACATGTCCTACTGGATCAGACGACCCATGCTAATTTCGGGTTTCGGGAGTTCGAACCTTTGACGAACAACTTTAACGTCATTTCGAACTCTCGATTCCCGCGATTATTTTCCACCGTTGATATCTTCTAATGATATTTACAGCCCAGATTAAATCTTTGCTTGACCTTTTTCTCCGGTGCTATACTTCGTGTAACTTTTGAAATTATGAAAGAATGCACGTCGTCGATCGATTCACTTGATGGATCTCAGCCGTTGAAAGATTAAAACTACCTTATGCTTGTGCTTCAAGCCCAAAATGGATTGTTAGTAAAGATGTGCTTTGTGTTCATGGCTGCAGCCTGCATGATCGAGGATTCAAACGAATGTTTGTGGGCTAGGAAAACAGGGAGACCGAGGCACTTTAAACACAAAGGGGGCAAACGAAAATGATTTTACAAGCCGAAGGGGGAAAAATTGCGACTTGGTCTATGAAAAGGAGAGAGACAGGGAAAAATTACAGACTTAGATAGAAACCACAAACCCATAAGACTCTGGAAATTTCATGTGATAACATTGGCTCCATAGGGGATGGCATGCTCCTTGCGAGCTGCCAAGAACAAGTAGTTCTATTGCCTTAGATGTTGGATTATGGAGTCGAGCTCAAAACATTTCGCCGAAGGCCAACATGTACACTATTCTATTTATAAAAAGGAAAACAAACACACATGCTACAGAAAGAGCTTATTTATGTACATTCTTAGGCTAACTGAATTTTACAAAGCGTTAGGTGAAAGAAAAATTCCACCATAACCACCCAGACTATTCAGTAATATAATTCTTCTCTTTACTGAAAATAATCCATAAAAGGTAAGAGAAGTATGACAACATAAAAAAAAATGTATTGGAACACTGGCAATACCTTCAAATGATGATAATATGAACAATTTTGTAGGCTCCAATGCTTTTGGAAAACATAGTTCCATATATAACCCCACAGGGTCACAAAATTTATAATCAGGAAATCTTGAATGGTAAGGAATTACCTCGTTCTCTTCAAGGTTACTCACCCATCATTCGATGTTCTCAAAGTGTACAGGTGGGTAGAGGACTGATGCAGGTCAGCTGATCCCAGGTGATACTTGTTCATTTACAGGTTCAAGACAGGAGATAAACCACACCTTTAGCTCCTCCATTTCTCCTTTGTCTTCTCCGATAACATCTGTTAGCTGAGAGTATGAAGTCTTTTCATGTATATCCATGGATGGCTCTTTCTCTCTATCATTTTTCTCAGTGTCTTTTGCGGGCCCAAGATGGATAGTTTCCACACAATGATCTTCCTTAATGTATAAAGGAAAAGGCTCTATAGTATGGTCTTGGGAATCCTTCATATCCACATCAGAATCAGATTCATAGCTGTCATACTCAGGCTGGTTACTCCTCAAGTTAGAAAAATGTGGTGTGGAGATCTGTTGCTCTTCATATAAACACTCAAAGAGGGGTGAGCACAAAACACCTCCATCTTGAAAAAAAGGAGTGATCTCTTAATTCTTCTCTTCAATCCTAGGTAGAAATATATTGTGGGAAACCTCTTGAAGGAAAAGAGAAGAATCATCCTCCAAAAATATCTCTTCTTTTACAAATGAGACATCAGGGGCATCAGGGGAAGAATATGATACATCTATGGCTATGAAATCATCAACACTATCAACACTCATATCTGGAAGGCCTTCTTCTCAGGATATAGAAATAGAAAATCTTTCATCCACATTTGCAAAATACTCGCTTTTATCCTCACTTTCTCTTTCAATCAAATCTTCACTAGACTCATCACATGAGGAAGACTCTATCATTTGCTAGATGTGGAATGAAAAATTATTACAATAGTCATCCAAAATAAGATGTGACAGGTAAATCTTCTCGTAATATGAATTAAAAGCATCATTAAAATCATTCAAAGAATGGATACTAGTAGCAGGGAGATATTGAAACCGTTCACGAGCATCTTCCTCTAAAGAAAATTTGAACATATTGATCAAGACATCCTCATGAAAGAAGCCATGTTCAAGCATACATATATGAAATTTTAATAAGTTCTCACCGAGATGGTCATGCTTGCTTCCTCTGAATCTCGAAACATAATTATCCCATTCATTTATAACCGACATTGGATGTGGATAACCAATGATGGGTGATAAATTGAAGGGGGGAAATCTCTTGGCCAGGATAGCCTCCATATACTTTTGATTTGTCTCCCTTCAGTGGAGTCACCAAAAAATTCTGCACAGTGGATTCTCCATGGTGAAAGATAATCAGTGAGAATAATGTGTCCAACTTTAGTTCACCATCTAAAACTGGCTCTCTACAATGCCATTCTTCCCAGGGAAATGTCTTCAATTGGTTCCCCGACAACGGTGCTAGAAATGTTAGCACTGATAGTCACCTTTAGATTGCATAGAAGGTAATCCCAGTACCCATCAGTTTATACAGTAAATGTAAATGATTTTTAGGTGATCAAATGAAGAGGGCTTAATCATAATAACGTTCTAACTCAAAAATCTGGACTAGCATGCATAAGAAATTGAGGTATGGAATCGACTTCAGTCATTAAGTTGGAGTAAGGATGAATAGAGGGAGGAATTTGGTGAGGAGAGTACAGAGGTCTGCTGTGGACATAAGGTCTTCCAACAACCTAAGCAGGAAAAAATTAAACGCAATATCCTCTTGAATTCAAATCTCAAATAAAATGAAAGAAATTATAACAACACTATAATCAAACATTCATCATAATACATTTACAACAATTCATGTGAATCAGTCAATCATGAACTCTCTCAGTATTAGAGGCGAATAAGATGGAGAAATAAATTTGACTTAGATTAACCAAGATGTCTGAAAAAAAAATACATAACCAGAGAACCAATGTTCTTCATTAAAATATTACAATAGCAGGGAGCCTAGCTCACCCATTCGACGTTAACAAAATATCAAAACTGTCTATAAATTCCCAAAAATGATGCAACCACCAAGAGTGTGATCAAACTACTTCCTTCAAAGCCTTTAGTTGGCGCTTTCTCTGTCAAATTGTGCAGGTTTTCTCATGTCATACACGAGCTAGGCACAATTATGTGCTTTATAGGAAAAAATTCCCATAAGGAAGCTTTAGATCGTCAGCGTGCCTTCATGGTTGTGCTCTACAATGATTTCCATTTATAGGGTGAGATGAGGTCTCAAATGTCACCCCCAATATTCAATAACTACCTTCATCAGGATCAAGATAGGTCTTGACACTCATGAATGTTTCCAGGTGGTGCCATATGCATTTTTTGAGTCAATCCCGACGTCTCGAGGCCAAGAAGATCTTCTTCTGTGACCAATACAGACACTTTCGGTCTTTGGCGCAGCTCCTCTCCATCACTCCATATTCAATGTGACCTAGGGCCATGACCCTACACAATTGTGTGATTGTGGGCATGACCAAGGGTGGTTTGAGAGCAAACCACTTTTGTCCCCGGAATTTACCATGAACCACCACACGTCCCTTTCCAAAAACTATGGTTCCAATTGAGACCTGCCCTTAAAATTTTAAAATGTGCACACCTTCCGACCCCACAATGGAGTGTGACCATTGATCTTGTGATATGAGATGAGGCTTCCTAATAAACAACCCAAATCTGGCACTTTAGATTGACAGATATGATCTTCCCTTGAATTTGACGACCACGATTGCTTCCTTGAAAACCCCAGTCGCCAGCCGCTCAATAGGCGCTTACCCTTCTTTATGGCCCCACTTTCCATATGACCATGGGCTATGACCATGGGCCCAATTCCTGGGAAATTCGTGACTTCGTGCTTCACAAAATTACGCTGTGCTCCATGCTAAAACCCTCTGATTCATGAAACTATGAATTCTCAGATATGGTGCCATGCGTCTCTCTGAATCAAACGATTCAGATTAATTTCGTCACTTCAGGACCTCGGGCCTTCGACATTTCAAGACTCGGGAAATTTGCGCATTCCTCACTTTAGTTTTCCTAAAATGACTTTCTCCGCAGTTTGGATCTGGTGCCATTCGTCCTTCTAGATCGGACGACCTATGCTAATTTGGGTTTCATGAGTTTATACCTTTGAGGAACAACTTTAACGAAATTTCAAACTCCCGATTCCCGTGATTATTTTCCACCGTTGATCTCTCCTAATGAGATCTACGACCCAGATTAAATCTTTTCTCAACCTTTTGACTTCAGGCTTTTGCTCCGGCACTATACTTTGCCCAACTTTTGACCTTTCGAAAGAACACACGCCATCGATCGATTCACCTGATGGATCTCAACCTTTGAAATATTAAAACTTCCTTTTGCTTGTGCTTCAAGCTCGAAATGGACAGTTAAGAAAGATGCACTTTGTGTTCATGGTTGCGGCCTACATGATCGAGGATTCAGACGACTGGTTGTGGGCTAGGAAAAAAGGGAGACCAGAGAACTTTAAACACAGAGCGGGGAAAACGAAAATGATTTTACAAGACAAAGGGGGAAAAATTTCGACTTGGTGTAGGAAAAGGAGAGAGACAGGGAAAAACTATAGACTTAGGTAGAAACCACAAACCCGCAAGACTCTGACAAGTTCATGTGATAATAGATACATTTTCACTTTCAGGTGTCCTCTCTATTAGGAAAATTTTTAATCATTCCATGATCTCCCTTTTTAAACCATCCCTCTTAGTATCCATTACTACCTCCAACTTAGCTTCTGTTGAATCCTTCATTCCTTGTAGTTCATATTTTGTTACTGTCTTCTTTTGTAAATCATTTATGTCCCTACACATTTCTTCACCTTCATCAAGATTCCAAGTAGGACTATCTGGAGGCTTATTTTGTGTATAAGTTCCCTTTTTTGGTGGCATGTTGACCAAGTATCACTTTAAACCTTGATTTTGAGGTGGTTCTTCTAGAAAATCTTTATTTTATTGTATCTCCAAAATTTCGGCCCTTTTGGGTATGAAATTTTATTTTTTGTAGTTCTCTAATATTTCTTCTCTGCAATTCCACAGGTCTGATTAAAATTGGATGTGCTAAGTGGAATTTATGGTAACTTCCCCACAACTTGTTGATTTTTGGCCCTTCTAGGAGATATCACTTGTATAGCATGCCCCATACAAAATAATTGATATAAGATTATGAAACTTGTACCATAAATACTGCAGACTGTCCACTATCCAATGCAACTAGTCTCACTCAATTTGGATACTCTAGGAAGTACTTATGATTGTTTTACCTGGAACACATGCTTGAGACTAGTCAATAGGACTAGTCAAATACCCTATATTCCACATGGTGTATCTACAAAGGTAAGATGACCCAGAAGCTAGAAATTTTATCACAGATAAATTAATAATTTATGTGAATATTCTGTGGATTTTAGGGTCTGAAACGTTACATAAATGTTTTTATAGAGAAAATGTCACGATGGCTCAATTCAAGATGATTCCAAAACGTTATCTTACACAGGATGTATCTCCTAAAGTATAAGGCCTCATGAGCTAAAATTTTAACCCAACGTACCTTGATCCGTCTACTAAATATCCTCCAAATGGTTCCTTCTGAAACGTCGTATAAAATTTTTTATAGTGAAAATTCCAAGGTTTCTCAGATGTAGCAGCGAAACCCCAAGACCTTGAGCTCTGATACCATATGTTAAGAACCAAATATCAATATAGCATAGAAAAACCTCAGAATAAGTACTCAACGCCTTGAAAAAGATAGAATTTTAGGTAATAAGCCTCTTCGAGGGGGAAACCTCCTTATACCCAATGTTGAAAAAAACCTTGAATTTTTATGCTTAAGGATAAAATATTTGTAATTTTTAGATCCTTGCGTTTTTTGGCCTTCTTAAAACAAGAATTTCATCACCTATAAGTTCGCGATACCTTTTATTTTTATTTTTGGAAAATGAACAAAAAATAAAAAGAATCTAAATAAATATAAGTTTTCAAAATATGTGAAAAAATCTTTTGAACGGGCAGTAATTTAAAATTTACGAATTTTAATTTAAACCTAAAAACAAATCGGGATTCGGGGTTTGACGTAAACAAATCTTCAATGCAAATCAAATCGCCAAACCCCGATCCCCGATTTCCCGATGCTTTAAAAAGTTAATTAAAACATAAAATAGTTAATCCTCAATTAAAAGGGTTTAAAGTTAAGTTAATCACATCGCGATTTCAGAATTCGCGGTTCTATGAGAAGCGTGCTTCTTGTCATTGTGTTTCCCGATTTCCCGATTTCGCCAAAATCCCGACTCATAATTTACATTTGAATTAAACTATATCCATTTTGGCCTTAATCTTGATTAATAAGTTGATTACGATAAGTTAAGTCGTGTCCTAAAGATACAGGTAATCATCATTTCACGATTTCAGGATTCACGATTCCATGAGAACATGAACTCATGTCATCAGATTTCCCGAAATCCCGATTCCCGATTTTCCGATTAACGAAATCCCAAAAAGGTCTAATCTCAATCAATTAACACACTAAAAACGTTTTAATTTAAAATAATACATCGCGATTTCGGCCATCGGGATTCTTCGATGACATATTTCTTCGACATCAAAAGTGTCGAAACTTCGAAAATCAGGTTTTCCAATTTAACTCAAAATCAATGCTAATAATCCACTTTCTAAACAGGGTTTAAAGTTAATCTTTCTTTGAATGTCCATTAATGCATCGTTATTCGATTAAGCAAGTTTATATTATATTTGAAAACACCGAGAAAGCCTAAGTAAAGGCATTAAATGCATATCTTCGAAAATATCTCTTGCATTATGAGCTTTTATTTTGTGACAGAGGTACGAATCTCCATAGTTTTATAATATATTCGAAGAAAAATGTTCGAAAGGTCTGTATTTTCATTTCAAAGCTAAGTCTTCTCATCCACTCTCTGTGACAGATTTTTAAGCTTAACGCAGAGCTATGGCACCCAAAAAAGCTCTGAAGAAAACTGAAGACCAGCAAGAAGGCGATATTATTTCTGATACTTCTCCACTCGGCGTACACTCTGTCAAATCGTGGATTGGAATTTCCAAAAAGATGGAGGATCAGCTTAAATATGCAGCCACTAATTCGGAAAATCACCTCCGAGATATTGCCGAGTCTGAGCTACATAAGGTTGTTGCGCATCCGAGACTTGTGTCGTATACCGATATGATCAGCTGGGCTCTGGACAAAGTAGATATCCCAACAAGAAGCATTATGAACGAGCAAGGAGCTATCATCGGCTCATTCAGGCCTGAGCACATTCAAGTAATGTATAAGCTCTCGCCCAATTATAGACACACCTTTAATTCTGAGTTTTTAGCCGAATTTCAAAGAAAAGAATTCATTGAAGCGGGACAGACATACCCTGACATGATTAAAGGATGGGCCAGGGATGAAAATATGTTTAGGGCAGATCAACATGGGATTTATGCCACAGCTTCCTTAAATGAATATATGGTTTATGTAGCAATGATGCTATGTAGACTTTTCGGAAGAAAGGATCCTTGTCATTTTCATGTAGACTGGACACCTTTCCTAGAAGAAGTTTCGGAAGGACGCAGTTTCAACTGGCATAAAATTTTGTCATATAACCTCACAAAAGAGGTTGCAAAGTATAAAGAAGCCAAGTCGAAAGGACAACCAATGTCATTTTATATGTCTGCTTATATTATGGATGCCATTTGTTTTATGACTCCTTTTCCACTAATGAATTGGAGTTGGAATGCCTCTTGCCCAGAGCCTGTTCATAAGTACCACTCAACTCTCTGGGAAGAAAATGCAATTTTTTTTTTTTATGATGTTTTCCATTATGTAATTATTCCTCTACACAAAATATTCTTTGGATGCGAACCCCCTCGCATTTCTAACGCAGTCACATAAAACCTCAAATCGGTCGCTGACTAGTTTATTGAGGAAATTTTTTCTAATGTAAGGGTTTATGGCTGTTCCATTCTACCTCACGCACTCCCGAAGTTTTTACCAGATAGATTGGTATGCAGAGAAGTGGCTTATCAGTTAGCCAAAGGTGGTATTGGGTTAGAATTAAAAGCCCTTCAGAAAAAGACATGGCCATCCTTCCCTGTTCATATCGGGAGATTTACCTTATTAAACATAGGTCATTCTAAATTAGAGGCTGAGTCATTGGAGGAAGTTAAGCTAGTAGACATCGAGCTCAGGAAACACAACCCTTATCAAATAATTAGTCGACATTATATACATTGTAATTTAAAATCTTACGAACATGAGGTTTCTGTTTTTGATGATATTTTCAAAGATGTCAAATCTTATGAGGAAGTGCAGAATAGAGTACAGGCCTTGTCACCTGATGCACATGTGGGGTTTGCATATTTTCAACGGCATAGGCTAAGGTGCCTGCCGAAGATTTTACAAGGTGAAATGTCAATTTCATTGCCAGAACAGGAAGAAGCCCCTCCAGGGTTTGAAACTGATGCTCGAGATAAGTCAAGTGACAAAGATAAGTCAAAAAATCTTGAATTACCTTCTCAAAACACAGAGGGTTCTCAGATAAAATAACCAGGGACAGAAAAGGGAAAAGGATTGGAAGCAAGTCCAATAATTCTTGATGATATTCTAGAAAAGATTGGAGGAACTGCTTCAAAGGAACTTGGCAGTCCTATCACAGCTTTGACTCCACTACAGTCTACTTTAGGAACCCCTCATGAAGGAGTTCTATACGTCAGTGATCTGGAGCCGATTTCGAGAGATCAAATCCCCCCATCTGATTATTTTTTCAGCAAAAAGCGAAGAGCTGTTTTGAAACAGGAAATTCATCTTGTAGGAGAAAGATCAATTAAAAAGCATAGAGTTATTATTGATGGGAAGAAACTTAAGGAGGGAGAATTTTCTATAGAATTAATAGGAACAATGGGTGCTATAGCATCAACTAATATATATTATGTAGGAAACCTTACAACTATGCTTGCACAGAACGATCAAGAGATAGCCCAGTTGCAAGACAGGCTTAAGGAAAATGAAAGAATTATCGGTTGGGGAATACAGAAGGGTCTAGAACAAGCTAGACTCAAGGACATACAAGAAATCCAAAAGTTGAATGAAAACTTGAATGAAGCAAAACATATGATACAGGTCACTCAAGAGCAGGTTCAAAAGATGGGTGATGAAAATAATTTTTTGCAAGATAAGATTATTTCCATTGCTAACGAGGTAATTGAAATCAAACATTTCAGGATTCAAGCATCAGAGCTCTATGCAAAAATGGAAGAGGAACAACAGAAAGTATTCTGCAATCTGGAAACAATCCAGAACTATTTTCAGGAATCAAATAAGTCCATGGAACAGGTGTTCCAGAAAGAAAGAGAAACAAAAGCAGCAAGGACTACTTTTCAGAAAGCAATTACTTCTTCATTAAAAGATGAAACTGGAAAAAATCAGAAATTATCTATTTCTGAGCAGATGAAAGGGGATGTAATGATAAAAGTCTGGGAATCGAAATTGGCCGAACATAAAAGAATCACAAAGGAAGTCAATGAAGACTGTCAAAGAATCTTTAATCTCCTTGAAAACGATTCGATAAATATTGGAACAGAAGGTTGTGTTGGGTTATTAGGCGAAATCAACATAGTTAGGCATCAACTGAAGTCAAGAGAAGAGCTCGAAGAAAAGAAAGCAGAAATCTCAAATATTAAATTGGTCAACATTGCAGAAATAAATAAGTGGATGTTAGCTTCCAGTTCAAGGTTGGAAAATATTAAATTCACAGAGAAAACAATAGAAAGTCAATTCCAGACTTACAGAGAAGATTTTTCTCTTTCGAAGAAAATGAGATACCTGAGGCTCCTAGGGTCTTAGTAAATTTTTTGAGAAAATGTGTTCAATGCGTTGAAGTAGAGAAAGAAAGTTCGTCAATGTAGATTTAAAACTTTTAGAAATGTTTTTATTTATTAGAATTTTGAAAGAAATTGTAAACAGTTAACATTATTTTATGTAACCGTAATATTAGGGAGTTGGTTAGTTACCAACAAGAAAATTTGACAGAAATGTATAAATATAATTTCAAAAGACGGAGCAAGGGCTTCAGAAATTTTGGGAGATAGCCATTTTTTGTAAATACAGTTTTGAGACTCATCGGAATATAAATCGCAAGCAAGATTCTGGATCCTGCAATTTTGTAACTATGTGTCTTCCCCTGTTTATCATGCTTTGTTAAATTTTCCTTTCAAAGTGTTCTTCTAACAAGTGAATCAATTTGAATTTATATACATTGTTGTTTATTATTTCAGATTGGTTCGGATGTTGAAAGTATTACAGTCTTTCCTCTGAAATTACTTTAGTAATTTTAAGACCTGCAAAATTTTATGTTCCTTAATATTTAACTCTGTTAGAAATCATGTTTCTCTTTCATCATCGTTAATCGAAGTATAAGATTCTTTCTCGATAAAAGCCTTATATTTCCCTGTATTGTGTCTCGTTGTTTACAAAATTCAAATTTGTTACAAAACCAGGAAACAGCCTTGAATGTGCTTTTACATTACTGTTATAGATTTTAAAACTATGTTGATTGATATCATCTCTGGAAGTATGAAGTAACCAATTGATTAAAAACCTCTTTTATAAACCTTTCAAACTTTATCATCCATGATTGTCCCTAATAGAAGACAACCTAACGTAGAACCGGGCCTTCAGGATCAAACCAGCATTGCTCTAAATTTATTCAATACTATTTTACAAACAACGACCAATAGGGCTAAACTAGAAGGATCGTGGGGTGCTATTGAACGCGACATTAGCATCCAAGAGAAACAGGAAGCGAGACAGAGACAGTTGAGAAACTGAATCTTCTCCAACCTTTCTTTAATTCCTTAATTCTAAATATTTCCTTTAAATCTTTTTCAGATGCCTTGACGGTATGTTTTATAGCCTTAAAACATAAACTCAGGAACAACATCTTTTTGGCGCCGTTGCCGGGGAGCGAAGAAACGAATTATTTCCCTGGGAATAACGACATTGACATTTTCTATTGTTGATAGTGAACAAGAACATAAAACTTTCTAAGGCTAAATTATCTTTCACTTGGCGACTCCAGACTAAATAAACTGGCTAGTAGCCATAAAAACACCAGGAAAAACCCGGATAGTAAACAGACCTCACCAGTCTCTAATCCGGAAAAAATTTTAAAATCACGAAAATCAATTAAACAAATCCTTTTATCCGCTTATCCTACAGATCAGCCTAACTGTACACAATCAAACTCATCAGAATATTTTGAAAGATCACTTTCACTTCCCCTCTCTTTTGATACTTTCTCTTTTCCCGAAGTTTCGTCTCCAATTTTCCGAGAATCTTCTCCAAACACTATCCAAATTTCAGTCCCAAATTTAACCATGGCGGTGCAAGGAGGTGTTGGAGTAGGAGGTGCTGGAGCTGGAGGTGGTCAAGTACCACTTCCCGGGATTTTTGCCAAAGTAGCTGCCAGATATGCTCCCCTCGTTCTTCCTGTTCCTCTTCATGATCTCCCTGAAAACTATATGAAGAGCCTCCCAAAATTTACAAGGGAGGGTGATTTGACTGCACAAGAACATATAAACGTTTTCGATCAATTTGCGGATATACTTGGAATAGAACATGAAGATGTTTATTCTAGATTACTTGTTCAAACTTTTGAAGGACAGGTGAGAACTTGGTTTCAATCCTTACCAACTGGATCATTAAGATCCTATGAAGAGCTTGAGAGTGCATTCATCAGATAATGGGGTGAGAGGAAGGATCACCTTTACTATCTAACTGAATTCGGTGCCCTAAAAAAGAAAAACTCTGAGTCAGTTCTAGAATTCACACAAAGGTTTAATAAATTGTACAATAAAATTCCAGCTGAAGTTAAACCTTCACAACCTGCAGCAAAAGTGACTTTTGCTGGTGCTTTTGATCCTCACTTTGCTTTACTATTAAGAGAAAGGAGATCATTAGATCTCTCTAAAATGAAGGATGACACAGTTGAAATTGAATCCAATATGATGGCATCAGGTAAGCTTAAAGCAAAGACCGACACTGGAAATAAAGAAAATAAAAAATTTAAAGAGCAAGGTGGACCTTCAGGGTCAGGAAAATCTTCTGGAGATATAATAGAAGAGATGTCTAGAGTCATTCAACAACTCTCAAACAAAATTTCAAAAATGGAGCTAGAAAAACCCAGAAGAGATAATTTTCCCAGAAAAGATTTCCGAAAAAATCCTGAACCTCAGGGAACACATAAAATGATAAAAAATGAAGATCAAAAAATTCAAGCACCCTTTAAAAGTGAAGATTATATTGGAGAGGAAGATTTTGGCGATTTTGAGGAATTAGATGAAGATATTAGTAATCTTGGTGATGATAATAAGTCTCCTTATTTATCTAGGCAGGATTATGAAGCATCTTTGATCAAAGAAAGAAAATCAGTAGATAAAGTTAACAATAATGTCACTGATGATTGTACATATCAAAATATTGCAGATGATATTATTGCTGACTTATAAGGAAAATACAATCTAAGACCAAGAAATAAAAATCCCCCAAATATTCCGACAAAAAAGATTTTGCCGAGAAACGAGACTGATGAGGTAAATCCAAAAGTTGCAGATAGACAGTCTGAAAAAAGAAATACCACTGACAACCCTGTACAGTTAGAACCAGTAGAAACACCTCCTGTAAATACACGAGCTCCGATAAAAGAAAATAAGGTTACATCTCAACGTAAAACCGAGAAAAAAGGTATGGAAGCCCCAAACATTGAGAATGGCAAGGCTCTAGGAAACTTTAACCTGGAAAACGAAATAAGTAAGATCAAAATTCCTATTCCCCTTGTTGAATTAGCAAAAAATCCAGTATACCGAAAAAAAATCGCCAAAATGATAAAGTTTTCTGAAGATGAAAGTCAGGCTGACGCTATTAACTTAGAATATGATAAGCCTATCATAGTTTTCGGTCCACACGTTGAAGGTGTGAGAGATACAATGGATTCTTTTTATATTACACTAACTATTTTTGACCACCTTTTACATAACTGTATGTTGGATTCTGGAGCTTCCCATAATGTTATGCCAAAGGCAATAATGGAAAAAATTGGTCTCGAAATCACAAGACCCTATGGTGATTTGTATTCTTTCGATTCAAGGAAAGTTGAGTGCATAGGGATGATTAAAGACCTAGTGGTAAGTTTGGCCCAGATACCTGCTAAAAATATCCTTATGGATGTAGTAGTCACTGATATCCCCCCAAAATATGGAATGCTATTATCTAGATCATGGGGTGCTAAGCTTGGAGGATCCATCCAACTAGATATGACATATGCTACAATCCCTGTTTTCGGAGGTCAATTCACTCGTCTCTACAGAGAGACTCAGTTGGCATTCACTGTAAGTGACCCAAAAAATCCTAACAATCATCTAGTTTATATTGCTGACCAAGACTTAGGAAACTGTATATTATCGTTAGATGATGATTTTGAAGTAGATGTAGATGATATATGTACAGAAGAAAAAATTGGAAAAAAAGAAATAAAGGAAAATGTATATAATACTGGTATATGGAAAATGTTTTTTGATGGTGCTTCCTCCTATCTTGGAGCTGGGGCTGGAATAATCTTTATTGCTCCTGATGATGAATTTGTGATTCCTTTTTCTTATAGGCTCAGTGGTATATAGATTGTACAAATAATGTATGTGAATATGAGGCTTTAGTACTTGGGTTAGAAGCTGCTAGAAGGATGAAAATTAAAAATCTTGAAGTCTTTGGTGATGCTAAATTAATCATAAAACAAGTAAATCGGAAATATCAAGCTAAACATCCTAGATTAAGGTCTTATAGAAATTGCGTATGGGATTTGATTAAGAAATTCTTTACTTCTGTGAATTTTCATTTCGTCCCTAGATCCGAAAACCAATAGGCTGATGCTTTAGCCAAAGCTGCATCAACTTTTACACCCCCGACGACTTTTAATTTAAAATACCATATTCAAATAAGACATCGTCCTTCAATACCAAATAATATACAACATTGGCAAGTTTTTGAAGACGATGAACAACTGAGAAAGTTTCTTGAATCGTTGGATGAATTTTCAGAAACATATAACGATCAGGAGAATCAAAATGATCTTATTTGGATCATGAAAGAAGGGGAAGATGCAAAATAATTTCATGATAAAATCGCTAACCACCGGATGCTTGTTCTTAAGAACAATCAAATCCCGAAAGGTCTGATTCCTTTGGAAAGACTCTTTAATAAAGATGACATTCCTTCTAAAACCACTCTACAACCTCAACCAAAGGAGGTTGAAGATTGTAACATAGGAACCGAAGATAACCCCAAAATGGTTAAGTTATCTAAATTTTTATAAGTAGAAAATAAAAATAAATACACGGAGTTGTTGAAAAAATATAAAGATGTGTTCGCAAGGTCATACGAAGATTTGAAAACTTATGACACTTTTGTGATAGAACACAAAATACCACTTAAACCAAGTGTCAAACCTTTCAAACAAAAACTCCGACAGTTTAACCCGATTCTATTACCTGTTATTGAGAGAGAAGTTAAAAAGCTTCTAGACGCTAAGATTATTGTCCCCTTAAGATATTCTGATTAGGTAGCTAATCTAGTCCCAGTTAGAAAGAAAAATGGGGAAATCAGATTATGTGTTGACTTCAGAAATCTAAATAAATCTTCTCTTAAAGATAATTATCCTCTACCAAAAATGGACCATGTTCTTGAAAAAGTAGTAGGGGCTACTAGAATGTCCATGATTGACGACTTTTATGGTTATAATCAAATTGTTGTTAGTGAACCTGACAAGGAAAAAACTGCATTTACCACTCCTTGGGGCACGTTTATGTATGATAAAATTCCATTTGGACTAAGGAATGTAGGAGCTACTTTTGAACGAGCGATGGATATTGCTTTTGTCTGTGAACGGGACAAGTTTGTAGTTATATATCTGGATGATCTTACTGTTTTTTCAAAATCAGATGAAGACCATATGATTCATCTCAAACAAACATTTGAAAAATGTCGCAGGTTTGGTCTATCCTTAAATCCAAAAAAGTCTCATTTCGCTATGCAGGAAGGCAAGTTGTTAGGTCATAAAGTATCACGAGATGGAATCAGGATTGATCCAAAAAGAGTAGAGGCTATATATACATTAGCTATTCCCAGGAATGTTAAAGAAATTCAATCATTTCTAGGAAAAATAATTTTTTTGAGAAGATTTGTTCCTAACTTCGCTGAAATTGATAAATTGATTACAGATATGCTCAGAAAAAACATCGAAGTAAAGTGGACGACAGAAGCTAAGGCATCCTTTGCCCATATTAAGAAAGTTATAAGTGAGGCACCAGTACTAGCGAGTTCAGATTATATTAAAGATTTTCTCATTTTTTCATTTGCCTCTAAACATACGCTTGTTGCTGTACTCCTTCAGAAGAATGAAGAAGGTTTTGAGCAACCCATAGCCTTCTTTAGTAAAAGCCTCCGGGATGCAGAACTTAAATACAATATAATGGAAAAACAAGATTACGCTATGGTAAAAGCATTGAAAGATTTCAGAACGTATGTATTACATTCTAAAGTCATTGCATATGTACCCACTAGTGCTGTAAAAGATATCTTGGTTCAAGAAGACAGTGATGGTAAAAGAGGTAGATGGCTTGCAAAAATTCAAGAGTTTGACTTGGAGGTTAAACTGACTAAATTGATAAAAGGACAGGGTTTTGCTAAACTTCTAGCTGAATCCAATTTCAGAGCTTTGGGGATAAACAGTGCTCCGGAAGAGGAAGGGTGGATAGATATGAATGAACTTGATAACCAAATAATCGAAAACAAGATCGATGAGAAATTCATGTCGTCAAATTGGTACAAGGACATAGTTTCATACTTATTAACTTTGAAATGTCCAGATGATCTATCACCTTCCAAATATAGAACACTAAAGTTGCATGCAGTTAAATACTGTATCTCCGAGAAATGATTATACTGGAAAGACCCACTTGGCTTCCTTTTAGTATGTCTGGTCGAATCAGAAACAGAGGAAGTTATAAAGCAATTTCATGAAGGAGTCTGTGGAGGGCACCATGCCTGTAGAGCTACAACATATAAAATCCTGAGGGCTGGTTATTACTGGCCTAAACTTTTCCCAGATGTAAATGATAAGGTACGAGCTTGTAGCCCTTGCCAATTTTTTACAGGAAAACATAAGCTACCAACAATGCCTTTAGTCCCAGTCAAGTCAGAAGCTCCTTTTCAGCAATGGGGACTTGATTTCATAGGCGAGATAAATCCTCATTCAAGTGCCCAACATAGATGGATTCTGACCGCTACTGACTATTTCACCAAATGGGTGGAAGCGATCCCAACAAGGAAGGCCACTGATTCAGTGGTTATAGAATTTTTAGAAGAGAACACATTGTCAAGATTTGGATGTCCTAGAAAGGTAGTCACAGACAATGCATAGGATTTCAAGTCTATGGCAATGGTCAGTTTTTTCTAGAAATACAATATTGTGTTGGGACATTCCACAACATACTATTCGCAGGGAAACGGTCTGGCAGAATCTTCAAATAAGAGCTTGATCAGTATAATTAAGAAAGTCTTAAATGAAAATAAAAAATCCTAGCATTTACATTTAAAATATGCTCTGTGGGCGAATCGGATAGGCACAAAAAAGTCTATCGGTACTTCACCATTTCAAATGGTTTATGGAATAGATGTAGTGTTGCCCATAAACTTAGCACTTCCTGTGATGAAACTATGGCAGGATGAGAAGGAAGAGCCAAACCCTCTCACAAGAAGAATAAACTAGTTGATTGAAGTTCAGTAGCACAGGGATGTAATAGATGAAAAGCTGTAGAAGTACC
>SNQJ01S0069976.1:38819-53348 GCA_010110895.2 Picea sitchensis | reverse complement strand
AAAAAAAAAGAATCTAAATAAATATAAGTTTTCAAAATCTGTGAAAAAATCTTTTGAACGGGTAGTAATTTATAATTTACGAATTTTAATTTAAACCTAAAAAAAAATTGAGATTCGGGGTTTGACGTAAACAAATCTTCAATGCAAATCAAATCGCGAAACCCCTATCCCTGATTTCCTGATTCTTTAAAAACTTAATTAAAACATAAAATAGTTAATCCTCAATTAAAAGGGTTTAAAGTTAAGTTAATCACATCGCGATTTCGGAATTCGCGGTTCTATGAGAAGCGTGCTTCTTGTCATTGTGTTTCTCGATTTCGCCAAAATCCCGACTCATAATTTACATTTGAATTAAACTATATCCGTTTTGGCCTTAATCTTGATTAATAAGTTGATTAAAATAAGTTAAATCATGTCTTAAAGATACAGGTAATCATCATTTCGCGATTTCGGGATTCACGATTCCATGAGAACACGAACTCATGTCATCAGATTTCCCGAAATCCCGATTTTCTGATTAACGAAACCCCGAAAAGGTCTAATCTCAATCAATTAACAAACTAAAAATGTTTTAATTTAAAATAATACATCGCGATTTCGGCCATCGGGATTCTTCGATGACATATTTCTTCGACATCAAAAGTGTCGAAACTTCAAAAATCAGGTTTTCCAATTTAACTCAAAATCAATGCTAACAATCCACTTTCTAAACAGGGTTTAAAGTTAATCTTTCTTTGAATGTCCATTAATGCATCGTTATCCAATTAAGCAAGTTTCTATTATATTTGAAAACACCGAGAAAGCCTAAGTACAGGCATTAAATGCATATCTTCTAAAATATCTCTTGCATTATGAGCTTTTATTTTGTGACAAAGGTACGAATCTCCATAGTTTTATAATATATTCGAAGAAAAATGTTCGAAATGTCTGTATTTTCATTTCAAAGCTAAGTCTTCTCATCCACTCTCTGTGACAGAGTTTTAAGCTTAACGCAGAGCTATGGCACCCAAAAAAGCTCTGAAGAAAACTGAAGACCAACAAGAAGGCGATATTATTTCTGATACTTCTCCACTCGGCGTACACTCCATCAAATCATGGATTGGAATTTCCAAAAAGCTGGAGGATGAGCTTAAATATGCAGCCACTAATTCAGAAAATCACCTCCGAGATATTGCCGAGTCTGAGCTACATAAGGTTACTGCGCGTCCGAGACTTGTGTCGTATATCGATATGATCAGCTGGGCTCTGGACAAAGTAGATATCCCGACAAGAAGCATTCTGAACGAGCAAGGAGCTGTCATCGGCTCATTTAGGCCTGAGCACATTCAAGTAATGTATAAGCTCTCGCCCAATTATAGACACACCCTTAATTCTGAGTTTTTAGCCGAATTTCAAGGAAAAGAATGCATTGAAGCGGGACAGACATACCCTGACATGATTAAAGGATGGGCCAGGGATGAAAATAAGTTTAGGGAAGATCAACATGGCATTTATTCCATAGCTTTCTTAAATGAATATATTGTTTATGTAGCAATGATGTTATGTAGACTTTTTGGAAGAAAGGATCCTTGTCATTTTCATGCAGACTGGACACCTTTCCTAGAAGAAATTTCGGAAGGATGCAGTTTCAACTGGCATAAAATTTTGTCAGATAACCTCACAAAAGAGGTTGCAAAGTATAAAGAAGCCAAGTCGAAAGGACAACCAATGTCATTTTATATGTCTGCTTATATTAAGGATGCCATTTGTTTTATGACTCCTTTCCCACTAATGAATTGGAGTTGGAATGCCTCTTGCCCAGAGCCTGTTCATAAGTACCACTCAGCTCTCTTGGAAGAAAATGCAAAAAATGTTTTTTATGATGTTTGCCATTATGTAATTATTCCTCTGCACAAAATATTCTTTGGATGCGGACCCCCTCGCATTTCTAACGTAGTCACAGAAAACCTCAAATCGGTCGCCGACTGGTTTATTGAGGAAAAGTTTTCTTATGTAAGGGTTTATGGCTATTCCATTCCGCCTCACGCACTCCCGAAGTTTTTACTAGATAGATTGGTATCCAGAGAAGTGGCTTATCAGTTAGCCAAAGGTGGTATTGGGTTAGAATTAAAATCCATTCAGAAAAAGACATGACCATCCTTCCCTGTTCATATCAGGAGATTTACCTTATTAAACATAGGTCATTCTAAATCAGAGGCCGAGTCATTGGAGGAAGTTAAGCTAGTAGACATCGAGCTAAGGAAACACAACTCTTATAAAATAATTAGTCGACATTATATACATTGTAATTTAAAATCTTATGCACATGAGGTTTCTGTTTTTGATGATATTTTCAAAGATGTCAAATCTTATGAGGAAGTGCAGAATAGAGTATAGGCCTTGTCACCTGATGCACAGGTGGGGTTTGCATCTTTTCAACGGCATAGGCTAAGGTGCCTGCCGAAGATTTTACAAGGTGAAATGCCAATTTCATTGCCAGAACAGGAAGAAGCCCCTCCAGGGTTTGAAACTGATGCTCAGGATAAGTCAAGTGACAAAGATAAGTAAAAAAATCCTTAATTACCTCCTCAAAACACAAAGGGTTCTCAGATAAAAGAACCAGGGACAGAAAAGGGAAAAGGATTGGAAACAAGTCCAATAATTCTTGATGACATTCCAGAAAAGATTGGAGGAACTGCTTCAAAGGAACTTGGCAGTCCTATCACAGCTTTGACTCCACTATAGTCTACTTTCAGAACCCCTCATGAAGGATTTCTATACGTCAGTGATCTGGAGCCGATTTCGAGAGATGAAATCCCCCCATCTGATTATTTTTTCAGAAAAAATGAAGAGCTGTTTTGAAACAGGAAATTCATCCTGTAGGAGAAAGATCAATTAAAAAGCATAGAGTTATTATTGATGGGAAGAAACTTAAGGAGGGAGAATTTGCTACAGAATTAGCAGGAACAATGGGTGCTATAGCATCATCTAATATATATTCTGTAGGAAACCTTACAACTATGCTTGAACAGAAAGATCAAGAGATAGCCTAGTTGCAAGACAGGCTGAAGGAAAATGAAAGAATTATCGGTTGGGGAATACAGAAGGGTCTAGAACAAGCTAGACTCAAGGACATACAAGAAATCCAAAAGTTGAATGAAAACTTGAATGAAGAAAAACATATGATACAGGTCACTCAAGAGCAGGTTCAAAGGCTGGGTGATGAAAATAAATTTTTGCAAGATAAGATTATTTCAATTGCTAACCAGGTAATTGAAATCGAACATTTCAGGATTCAAGCATCAGAGATCTATGCAAAAATGGAAGAGGAACAACAGAAAGTATTCTGCAATCTGGAAACAATCCAGAACTATTTTCAAGAATCAAATAGGTCCATGGAACAGGTGTTCCAGAAAGAAAGAGAAACAAAAGAAGCAAGGACTACTTTTCAGAAAGCAATTACTTCTTCATTAAAAGATGAAACTAGAAAAAATCAGAAATTATCTATTTATGAGCAGATGAAAGGGGATGTAATGATAAAAGTCTGGGAATCGAAATTGGCCGAACATAAAAGAATCACAAAGGAAGTCCATGAAGACTGTCAAAGAATCTTTAATCTCCTTGAAAAAGATTCATTAAATATTGGAACAGATGGTTGTGCTAGGTTATTAGGAGAAATCAACATAGTTAGGCATCAGCTGAAGTCAAGAGAAGAGCTCGAAGAAAAGAAAGAAGAAATCTCAAATATTAAATTGGTCAACATTGCAGAAATAAATAAGTGGATGGTAGCTTCTAGTTCAAGGTTGGAAAATATTAAATTCACAGAGAAAACAATAGAATGTCAATTACCAGACTTACAGAGAAGATTTTTCTCTTTCGAAGCAAATGAGATACTTGAGGCTCCTAGGGTCTTAGTAAACTTTTTGACCAAATGTGTTCAATGCATTGAAGCAGAGAAAGAAAGTTCATCAACGCAGATTTAAAAATTTTAGAAATGTTTTTATTTATTAGAATTTTGAAAGAAATTGTAAACGATTAACATTATTTTATGTAACCGTAATATTAGGGAGTTGGTTAGTTACCGAAAAGAAACTTTGACAGAAATGTATAAATATAATTTCAAAAGACGGAGCAAGGGCTTCAGAAATTTTGGGAGATAGCCATTTTTTGTAAATATAGTTTTGAGACTCATCGGAATATAAATCGCAAGCAAGATTCTGGATCCTGCAATTTTGTAACTATGTGTCTTCCCCTGTTTATCATGCTTTGTTAAATTTTCCTTTCAAAGTGTTCTTCTAACAAGTGAATCAATTTGAATTTATATACATTGTTGTTTATTCTTTCAGATTGGTTCGGATGTTGAAAGCATTACAGTCTTTCCTCTGAAATTACTTTAGTGATTTTAAGACCTGCAAAACTTTTTGTTCCTTAATATTTAACTCTGTTAGAAATCTTGTTTCTCTTTCATCATCGTTAATCGAAGTATAAGATTCTTTCTCGATAAAAGCCTTATATTTCCCTATATTGTGTCTCATTGTTTACAAAATTCAAATTTGTTACAAAACTAGGAAACGACCTTGAATGTGATTTTACATTACTGTTATAGATTTTAAAACTGTGTTCATTGATATCATCTTCGGAAGTCTGAAGTAAAAAATTGATTAAAAACCTCTTTTATAAACCTTTCAAACTTTATCATCCATGACTGTCCCTAATAGCAAACAACCTAACGTAGAACCGGGCCTTCAGGATCAAACCAACATTGCTCTAAATTTATTCAATACTATTTTACAAACAACGACCAATAGGGCTGAACTAGAATGATCCTGGGCTACTATTGAACGTGACATTAGAATACAAGAGCAACAGGAAGGGAGACAGAGACAGTTGAGAAACTGAATATACTCCAACCTTTCTTTAATTCCTTAATTCTAAATCTTTCCTTTAAATCTTTTTCAGATGCCTTGACGGTATGTTTTATAGCCTTAAAACATAAACTTAGGAACAACACCCAACATAAATGTCCAAATACAAGATGATTCCAAATGAAAATGTCTCCTTGGTTTATATAGAAGACTAGGAGGTACAATTACAACTAATGGACTCAAGACGACATAAATAAAATAAAATTACTATTGCAATATGCCCCAATTAAGGGGTAATGAGCCACTATTTAGGGTTTAAGAGAGATGAAAAGAGCTCTACAGGGAGTGTTATCATTGAAATATCGTCTGCAACATTGCACACAAATGGTTAAAGAAACACAGCAATGCCAACAACAATTAGTTCACCTACAACACTGAAATGAATTCAAAAGGAAAAAACCTATGCAATTGGGTCAAAAATTGACATGCGCAAATTCACCAAAGGAAGCGCATCCACAATACGCAGTGTGCTGTTGACGGGCGAAATTGTCCGTCCGTCAATTAAGAGAGTGGAACCGGTCCGGGGTTGTCTAAATAACCCAAGCCGTTTGGAATGAACCACCCTGACGAGTTTAACAGCTCCGTTGGCTGCTCTAAGGTCTTAAGAAGACCAAAGAGAAAACTAACCTAAACTAACTAATCTAACTAAAACAAATAAAAAAAACTAAAACTAACTAAAACAAACTAACTAAAACTAAATACAAGAAACTAAACTAACAAACTAATACACTAATGTAATTAAAACAAACTACTAATATTAAACTAAAACTAAATATAAACTATGCTAACTATTATATATACAAACTACTAATTACTATTACACTAACTCTAATAATTAACCGTCTAACTACCAGTTAAATTACAACTTATTCACAAATATACACTATCTACAAGTTGCAGATTTGAATAAAACCTGTAAAACTTATGTGTTTTCTGCCCTAAGACAACAAGATATGTTTTTTGATTTTTTATATTTTATGAAAAAGAAATAAAACTTACTGAAATTAAATGATCTAATATATTTACTTAAATTAAACAATCTAATATAAATCTAATTAAACTTATATCTAAACTAAACTACTAATAAGAACAATAAACAAAGAAGTGACTAACTGACCTGGAAACGCTCCTAATTTGTCTCGTGTGTGATGACTCTTAAGCTGGTCAGAGGAAGTAAACTCGCACCGGATTAATCCAAAAGCTTCACGTAAACGATAGGCCACGCTGCTCTATGATTTGGTTTACAGGAAAAACAAGACATAAAAAATCATAACAACTATATGATTATAAATCTCTGCAATAAGGGAAACCTGTTATGCAAAAACTTATATTTGATAATTCAACTTATGAAGAATATAAACCTGCCATTCACAAACTGGATCAACAATTGCTATGTCTTTTAAACACTTGGAAGAAACCAGATATGGATTGCAGTGATTAAAATTATATCATTTGCACATGATTAAGATAGCTAAAGTAGGCATTAACCAGATACAAATTGATATACACAACATGAAACAAAATATTGATATAATGAGAAGCTAAAGCTGTGACAAAACACCAAATTTTGCTTCAATCTGTATTAAAACTCCATATCCTTGTTCTCCCACGAATGAGGATGAACATTATTACAAAAATAATAAGTATATATAAGTTTCTCCACAGGGTAAAACCTCCCTGTGGATAACATCAAACTATTTTACATAACCTGGGAGATATCCCAAAATCAACTAAACTAGGAAATCAAAATGCAAGTAAAATATCTCAAATATCTCCTAACTGCTCATCAAATCCACTGCCATTTAGAATTTATCTGCAATAGACCAAAAATATCAAGTTAGAAAGATATTTCAGTAACCAAACAATAAAAAATTGATCCTACAGACTTAGCTACAGAATCATTTGATTCTGTAGCTAGTCTAAAATAGCATACAGGATCAAATAAATATCAAATCAAATCTCTTTAAAATAATTCAATCCAATTTTCTTTTAATAAACATTAAAAACGAATCACTAATGACTCACATGATTTTATCATTCAAATTAAACAAAATCAACAGTGATTCAATCGAAACAGGGGTAGGAGTACTCTGTTTCACTGTTACCATAAAATCGAGTCAACAGTAACAAGACCGTTTCAATTCAAATGAAATCAACAATGAGTGATATCGTATGTGATACGATCTAATCCAACACAACTATAATGATATAACAAGAATTCATATCATTCAATCGAATTCATAGATGGAAAAACCATTACGATTATGTGTAACGAAATCAGGCTTCAACAGCATCGACCCAATCAAATTTGTGATTGACCCTTGCACATGAAACATGCAAGATCATGATCGCAATCTTAATAGAATCAACAGAAATTATAATTATCAGCTGGGTAAATAATCAAATCACGACTGAGTTTAATTATAGAAATGAATCGTGCATCTGGATATTGTTACTTTCGTTCCTCAAATCAAATTTATACAACATTTTCATTACAATACGAATCGAACTGATAACACAGTCGACTAAAACAATGCGAATCAATTGGCTGGGTATAACTATTACGAATCGTATCTATTCACGATTTGGATGCATATAAAACAGAATCATATTAATCATAATCCAAACTGGTCGAAAGTGATATGTAAATAAAACCGAAACAGTTGACCATTATTGCCAGCCATATCGTATACAATATAACCAATTCGAATCGAAACATGGATTGTGTTCAAAATTGAAATACCAGAAACAACTTGCGTTTAGAAAGGATAGAAATGATTTCAATTAGCAACAGAGTATCCAATTTAAGCCAAATCAAAACAATCAAATCCATACCACGATCAATCGAATCGAAGACAATCCAATCAAAGCTAAACTGGGAAACGAAATTAGATCAACCAAAACAAAACTATGTACATAATGCATATAATATGACAGAGCAAATCCAAATTGTAAACAGAGCTATGAGTTTGTTATATAAACATGTGATAGACATACCAGTGAGGCTGGTCGAGCTATGCCAATTTTGAATTCACGACCGCTGTAGCTGACTCCACATTCTTAAATAAAATAGAACCTGTTGTCCTCTATTTCTTGTCAGTGGCTTGCAATTCAGCCTTTTGACTGGTAAGCCATGCAACTTGATCCTCCAGAGAATGAATTATGGACTGTAGCATTGGCACATCAAGATAATACCTTTCTAACCATGAGCCGCAATGATCACAGGGTGGTACTGTAGACTTAGGTAAAGAAGGAGAGGGTTTTGATGAAGGACCGGGGTTTGGACGAGGTAGCTTGATGCCAGGGTAGTTAGGGTCGTTTTGCAAGCAAGGTGGTAGATTCGACACGAAATCAAATGAGGGTTTGGCACACAGAACTTTTGAATAGGGATATTCACTTTCCAAAAAACGTTCAACCTCTGAATCAGAATCCTCGCTCAACACGATAGGGTCAGTATTGACAGGGGGCTTAGGCTTGTTCCTTGCCATACGAGAGATTAAACGGGCATTCCTTTTTCCTTTGGAATTCGCAGCAGGTTTGGCTTTAGGTTTATTTCCCACAGGCTTAACAGTCTCGACATCCTTAGTCACAGAGTGGGGTAGGTCGATAGGTGAGTCGGGTAAGGGTTTAGGTAATAGGATGTTGTAGGGTACCGGGGGCACAGTCTTACCCTCGCTCATCATAGGTTTGTCAACCTGTGGAGGGTTTGAGTCTTCAAAGTTATTTCGAGCAAGGAAATCGGTCCAACAATCTCCGTGTAACCCCAAATGATAAACAACAATAATTTTAACCAGCTCGTAGTGAAAAACGATGCTATCAGCCTGGTTCCTTTTATATCTCTTAGACATTTTAAACAGGCTTCTATGCAAGTAATAAGGCATATTAATCTCATAGCCCATGAAAACCATAAGCAAACGAAGGTGGTGTAAGAAAACAAAACGATACCGACCCTCGTAGGTGATAAATTGTTTGATTATCATCAACAAATCGTGCCAACGTTGCTTGAGCATGTTCGCGGGCAAACCTTTGTCATAGGAGCTAACCTTACATGACTGGAAGAGAAATGTCCAAGGGACCTCTTCCACTTTGTAATTCTTGGACCATCGTTGTCCAGTGGCAGGCAGACCCATAGCTAAACTGAGAAATGGCTCGTCAATTTCCAATTGGACATCCCCGACCTTGGCTCGACAGCCATCAAAGGTTAATGCGAATTGCCGAGCCACGCAGGGATTAAAACCATCAAACTTTTGTATGAACGGGAGCCATCCAAATTCCTCAAGGTCATTGTGAGCACTGTCAAACATCAACAGAGCCTGGCTACTGTTTGGTTCAGCCCTCACGACTGGAGACATGGTGCGAGCGCATGGTAAGGGTTTGGGTTGAAAACAACAACACATAGAGCAAAGTCGCTTGGGTTAACAGCTATGAACGATCAAAGGGGAAGCATTAATGTGTGCATGCGAGGGTGGTGGGATTATTCACCACCATGCAAAGCAGTAATGGAAAATTACAGCTTCCGTTCAATCAATAAAAACATAGTTCAAACCATATTAATCAGCCAACCCAAAAATCAACGGTGAATGATATACCAATGCGCCAATGTATTATTTCAAACCATGAATGTTCAATGTGAAATCAAACTCAAAGGTTAAATATGTGCCATCGTATAAATGTGTAGTCAAACGTTTATAAAACTTTGTGACAATCGATTTCATAACATTTGACAAGACAAGAGCTTATAATAATAAGGATCACATCATGTAAAAACAAAATAAACCATGACCTCTATGCAATCGGATGACTAGGCAATTCCAAACAATATAAATATATATGCTCAATGCCTTACCAGTTTAAGTTATGCAACCAAAGATGTCGAAATAGGCATAGTTTGAAAATTCATTTAGCCACACAATAATAAACCAAAGGTGAGTGCCTTTCAAGATATCAATGAGAATATCATGACAGTTTAAATAACGATAGAGGAGTTTTCACGCTTGCAGTCGTGAAAACCAAATGGAGACCAATTTGCAAATGTCGCAAGGAATAAAAATATCGTCTATTTACAAAATGCGACAGTAATTTGAAGCTCAGAAGTCATAGGTGTAGGCAGCTTATAGGGAAATAGAAAAAATTGTATTGGCTGCCAACATGTGCATAGGCCAACAAAGCCCTCAGAGCACACAATGTGCCAAGTGCACGACTATGTACGAAAAAATCCGCACACTTCTCTGAACGATGCATTTATGGATCTTGTCATCCCCTCAACCACTTATGGACCAACTCCCAACATGATTTGACCCTCATATCTGAGCGAAATTTGAATAGGAGGATGGTCAAGGACTAGAGGGTTCCCTAAAAGACCCCTTATTCACACCAAGAACCAATTACATTTTTCTTTGAAGAAATTCTATAAATAAGATCCATGGGTGGACTAAGAAACCAAGATCTTCATTGCATTGTTATGCTAGAAGAATTCTCGCTTGAAAATCCTCTTTTCTTTTTGGAGACTTCAAGCATCATTGCAATAGGCCATTCCACTCACCTTTTGAGGGAATAGGCATTGATTTTCTTCACCGTTTTCCATTTTATTCCATTGTATGAAGAGATCTCCATTAGGGAACTCAAGAACCCTCCCAAGGAGGAAGAGGGGACTCATAAGTCCTAATTTTTCTCTACAATGTTTTTCCTACTAATATAGTGATCCATTGGTAGCATTATGTTGGTCATTTGTTTGATTTTCATGGTTCTAAGTTTCTCATGCTTTCTAACTTTTATTTCTTAGTTGTTTTAGTTTATTTTTTTGTTTATACATGTGTTTGGTTTGTTTAACCCACTCACAAAATTCTGTCTTTTCTAGAAGGATTAGCTAGACATGCAAGTGTTGTTGTTTTTCTCACCCAAGTGACAAAACCAATACAACAGATTAGAGACTCCACTGGGGATCGATATAAAATTCCTCCCTATTTGATATTACACAACACTTCTTTTTAATCAATTTGTCTTGCAGGTACCAAAAATGGCCTAGCCCAACCTGCCAAAGGAAAAATTCAGAGCTGGAGAAGGAGTATTTCACTCGAACATTTCTCGCCTGATGCGTGACAGGAAGTGCATGGATTTTCCTACCCACATATGCACACTATGCGCACTGTGTGTGCTAAAAACTTATTTTCTTTGCACATTTTGCGCACTGTGCACCCTCTGCGCACCTGTCAGAATTGTAACCCGCACACATATATAATTTTTCAAAATTTTAAGGGTTTTTATGATGATTTGAAGGCCCCTAGCCTTCATATTTTTTCTTTCATGCACTTTGTAAAGACAACTTCACTACACCTAGATCCCTTTCCCATATGAAAGGTTAGCTAACATAGGCATTTAGGGGGTTAAAAGAACCAATATTCTCCTCTTTTTCTTTGGTTTCCACATGGATGGCTTGTTTAGCTTATAAAATTATAAATTGAGGTTGTTGCTTCCACACATATAACACTTACATTGGGACTGGAAGTTAAACTTTGACCCTTGAGTATGCTATTCTCCTACACCCTAGTGTGATCATGAGAATCAAAATGGTGGTTAAAGGAACATTTCATCTCCCTTAACAAAAATATTTAGGAGAGGACAAAGCCCCCCTAGGGTTCCTCTTAGTTTTTTGAAATCATCTTAATGTTGTAAAGGCCCATACATGCCAACATGCTGCAAACTTAGGATAGTTTCTTGAAATTTATTTCTTAGTTTACATCATAATCTAGGGAAGCTTAAAGATCAAAGTAACGGGTCCATACATGCCCCCATGCTTACAATCTAGGATAGTTTCAAATATTTCTAGGTGTAAACAACATTTAGGGAGTTTGAAGGATTTTTAAAGGACCCAAATGTCGACATGCTAGTTCTTTAGGGATTTTCAAAATTACGCAAGGTTGTACCAATGACACGTAGTAAGCTAGGTAACAAAGATTTGTAAGGACCACAGGAAGTCTAGATGTTTCAATCTCACACCTAACTTATTAAAAATTTGGTAGACTTGTTCACTTGCTTGCAAACGAAGCCACTCCTCACACATATAATTTCCATTTTGAATTGTGGAGGTGGAAGTAGGTTTTATCCAAATGAATTCCGAAACATCTCATTGCTTCTTTGAAAATTATCCACACCCATTTAATTCAAACAATATTGGTTCACACCCCCAATCTTTCATCCCACCACATCTAATTTTTTTTCTAAAAACTCACTAATTTTTCCTCCATAGGAGGTGCCAAAAGAAATGTTTTAGTCTAGGTAGGATCTCGGGGTTAGGAATCCAAGTAACCCCCCGTTATTTGGTTCTCACATTTTCAAAACATTAGAAGTTCACAAATAGGGAAATTTCAAATCCTCCAAGTCAAGTTTTCCTACACCATAAGGTAGGGAGATACCCATGAAGGGTTGAATGCCTAGATCCGATTGTTCTGCGCACCCCCCTTAAGTCACCTAACTCTTGGAAGGGATCCAGCCCGTGACCCATTTATGAGGATGAAAATATAAATGCCTCACTTTGACCAAGGTACCTAGTGACCAAACTTAGGACATATACCCAGCTGGCAATTGTGGGATGCAATTGCACCTTGATTAGATTTTGTGTGGCTATTGGGAAATATCACCATCCCTTTTGGGATATGCACCCTCTACCCCTCATTATAACTGATTATTTCAACCTTCACTAGTTCCTCTTCTGGTGGATTCAAACCCCACTATTGAGTTCTTTTGGAAGGCCCAGTGCTATTTGAGAGGAAGGACGATACATCTTTTAGGACACAAGCATTTTCTTTTATTTTTTTCCCCACATGGACAAAATCCATCTATCCACGTGTTTACTTATTTACAGTTGATTTATGTATGATGATCATTTGATTACATAAAATTGTGAGTTGTACTATCTTGTGAAGGTCCAAATTATACAAATCTCTTGTTAATTTATTTCTCTCATCACCATTTTCACACATTCACTTTGTCATTCAGACACCATAGGGGACCCACAGAATCCCCGTCATTCCAGACACTTGAAAAATCTTCCTCCTATTCTAGGAGGAGTCCCTAGTCTTGCCAACTCACCGAATCAACCATCTCACACCCCCATGAGTGATACTATTTTGGGATAAAATTTACTTGGTTCCACTTTTCTTGGGTCCAATTCCCAAGGGAATCCATCCACTAGTTCTCCTTCACAAGGAGGCGTGGGGGAACTTCTTCTCAAGGGAGAAGTACAACCCCACCAAATCTCTCTCACGGTATAGGTCGACTACCTGCTCACATGATGGTTGAAAATAATCCTCCACCAAATATCCCTATGCCATACTTGGCATCGCTCAACATTCCCAATTTAACCAAACTCACGAACGATCCCATTTTTCATGATCCCACTTGGCCCAATATGCCTACCAAAATACCTTCAAATATCCCAAAGTTTGAAGGAAAACTAGGGGATGATCCTGCCAACCATTTCATGAACTTCCAATTATGTTGCTCTTCCAAAAACACCATGGATGATTCCATCCGCCTAAGTTTGTTTCAATGCTCTCTCACTGGTTCCTTAGCCAAATGGTACGTGGACAAAAAATTAGGGTCCCATGCGATCTTTGAATCATTGGCCAAGGCCTTTTTGTCCTTTTTTCAACTACCAGTTCATCATGATGTTGTCTTAGAACTTCTCTCAGAGTTCAAACAAACTAATTCTATCCATATAGCTGATCAAATCCATGAATGACGTCGGCGCCATAGTTTGTGTAAATCGAAAACCACTAAAGAACAACATCTTGATTGGTTTCTCAAATCACTTGTCTCTATTATTTCCAAGGATGTAGCATCCACCTTTCCTCAAAAAAAGGAATATGCCATCAACAAGGCTCAACAGTTTGACCTCATCTATGCTCAATCATGTTACTTATACACAAGGTTTCTGATGCACCAGGTCCCATACCATTTGGCTAGGACAAACCTGGGATGTTCCATGCTACAGATGGGTTGATTGTGTTATAACCCTATAATTTATAGGATCAACTGGTTATTGAAATGTTATCTCTTTAAGTGATTTTTTTTTTCAAATGGTTTTCCATTCTGCAAATAATTTGAGAAAAAGAAAAAGAAAAGAAAAAGAAAAAGAAAAAGAATAAAAGAGGGCATAAAAGAAACTCAATAGAGCCCCATGCAATAACAATGATTTGGTCCATACCATTCAAGCATGGCCAACTTATTTTAAATTGATGTTGATAGGAGTAGTGAATAAGCTTGGCTAAACTGTTAAATCTTAGCTAGGTGATTTAGGTTAGCTAGTGAATAAATTGGACCAAACTGCCTAATCATGGTCAGATAACCCCCGGATAGAGTAATTTCTTAGTCCAACAATTTAATCTGAGCTAATTGTCATAGGTAATTAGGTTAGAGCAAAGGGTAGTTTGCTTTATCTCAATAAAACAAGCATGATGATCAATGTTGAACCACATATTTGAGGTTTAAAGGCTTGATGTTTAGCCCCCCATGGTGATAAAGATAGGGAAATCTTGGGAAAACCCACAAAACGCATTTATCCTAAGTTTCCGAGAAAATATGATGTGGCACTCACCGAATAAAGATTGCACATTGATGAACGACT
>SNQJ01S0069976.1:10383-38809 GCA_010110895.2 Picea sitchensis | reverse complement strand
TTAGTCCTCTCACCCTCTTACAAGTCCGTTCACCATGGTCAAGTACCAATCGACTCCCTCCACGCCACCCAGTCATATATGTTATTCATTGTCACCTACCATCTCACGCTCCAAATGACCCGTTGGAAATTTATTACAGGCTACCCTATCTATTATCTTGCTGAGCTATCTCCCGCGCCCAACGGGTATCCATTTTCTCAAAACTTCCTTCACCCTTTATTCCCCCATCATTTACCTTGTCACTACACCAGAGAACATTTTCCCCATTTTTCTCTTTGTTTTAATCAGTTTTCCAAAACTACAGTCTTCCCCGCTAACTTTTTGTTTTACTTGCAGGTATTGTTACAGTGATGGTGCCAAAATCAAAGAAAACAAAGGCCAGGGAAAATCCTTTCCTCCCACCTCCTGTTGACCTTGGCAGGATACCTCTAGCCAAGAAAGACCATTTAATCACAGACACGAGATGGGAATTTGACTTCGCTGATTTACAGTCATGGCTAAAGGACGTTTTCTTGGACCAAAGTGATGAAATTGGGCTCTGGGAGTCAAATCTTCCCCTGTATCTTTTCCCCTAGGTTCACCATTTCCCTGAATTCACCCTCAAGTGTCAGGCCCATTACATCCCTCACCAGAGAACCATAGTGTCTTCATCAGGAGAAATTATTTTCCTCATCACACCTGAAACCATTGATCAGATGATGTAGATACCCAGAGCCGAATCCACCACACCTTTCAATCTTGAAATCATCACAGAACTGTACCAGAAACTATCATTCCCCCAAAGAGCTTAGATTTTCGAGCTTTTTCTCCCACAAGCCACTTAGCTCCCCACTACAAATCCCCCATATCCTTCCTCCCTATTCTTAGTGAAGGGAAACCAGGTCATCTCGTCGCTCTGCGCCCTTCTTGTGTATTTTTCGGATCAATGGGTGGATGAACCCATATTGGGTTTTCTGTCCATTTTCTCCACAGATGAGAAACCCACCACTCATTTTGACTACAACACTTTCCTGGCGGACAACATTCATGAGCAATTCTCAAATTTTGCCACAGAAGTCATGTTCCAGTATTCCTCAATACTGGCTTACATGTTCATTTTCTTCCAAGCAGACAAATTTTCCTTTTCAATGCAGAAGATGGACAAGGATGGGAGGCCGCAGACAATAACAACATGGACTTCGTTGCTCAGAAAAAACTCTACAAAATTTAGTTTCAAGCAGTTTATCGAGCAATGCTACCATCCCATGGTGAGCGTGCTCAATGGCAGGCCTGAATCGAGAATAAATGAGGAAATTCAGAGGATCTTACACCTTCCGAACCTTGCAAAAATGAGAGACTGGTACCTGTACCAAGACCACACAGATATCAGAGTGTATGGGTGCGAATTGGCTCCATACAAGTTACCCAAGTATATGCCCATGAGGATATTTTCCCTGGAATACATAAGGAAAATGATCAACTCAGATGACATACATTTTGTGTCTTTGAAAACGAAACAACAACTTACAATTAAAGGCAGATTGGGTCTTTCATCTGCAATAGCCGAGGCGTCGGGGAGGAAGCAGACAGATTAATAAAATAAATGAAGTTTTTTGTTAGTTTCGCCCTCTTCAGAGAAAAGAAGTAAAATCAGAGAAAGGAAGCAGACAGATTGCTAAACATGGACTTTATCAGAGAAATACATACTCCCTCTTCGGGCCAGCACAGGTGGATTCTTACTGTTGAAGGAAAATCTCCCTCTGTGAACAGGTAGATATCCTCTTGAGATCTAGACTCTTAACTCTTAAGACAGAAGATGCTTATCATGGACATTGACTTCCTTTTAGATCTATATAAACTAATGTGTGAGGAGGAAGGAGAAAATAAGTACCTTTTACTGGTGTTTGTCCCTGCACGGTTCGAGTTGAGCTCCAATCTTAAACTCCTCGATAAGCCCTATAGACAAACAAAAGTACAAACAACTTCCTACTCTACTGATATTATCTCGAAATAGATCTATCTATTAGAGACAAATTCATGCGATATCAGACAGAGATTTGAAAGAAACAGGCCAAGCATATTATATTAAAGAGAACAACAATGAAGAATACTTACAACCATAGATGTGCGTGTAGCAGCTTCATCAAGCCCTCCTTGTCTGAACCATTGCTCAAACAGTCCACACACCGAATTTTGATGCTCTGAACAACATCTTCTTCATGAGATCATAAGTTATATGCTTCACAATTCTTTCCATCCCCTTTCACCATGAGAAGGCCTGCTTATATAGGCTTGGGGAGGCCCAACCACTTGAGATATATTTGGGGTGAGTTGAGGATTTTCCTCCTTCAGTTATGGATCTCCCCTAAGATCATGGCTTGACCAAGGATTCGAAACCAACCACCTTTAGATATTGAGGGTATCTTTCCCTCATTCTTCTCAACAAACCAGATTTTGCCCAGAATAGGTAGAACTCCTTTAAAAGGGGCATCAAAGCGTTATAGCACTACCCAAAAGAAGGAAACCAGGCACTAGTGCTCCTGACAGTGATAGCGCTCCTCAAAAAGGGCATCAGAGCACTATAGTGCTCCCCAAATAAGGACATGGAGCGCCAACGCTTCTGACAGTGGTATGGGGTAGCACTCCCCTCTGAAACTCATTTTTTAGTGTTTCTTCAATAGCAAGAAACTTGTACTTCTAGTAGACTGATTCCTCCTCTTCAAAACTAGCATTTTAGGTGTCCTAAGTGTCCCCGTCATGTTGTTGGAGGCATGGCATAGGCAAGAAGGTAGTATGATGTTAGAAACACTTATAACACTTGCATTCAAGCTGGGACACTTGCGACACTTGAAATGATGACACTTGCGACACTATCAAAGTGAGTGATTTTGAGGTGTAACACTTACTTCTATAGACTATTTCACAAAATGGATCGAAGCCGTACCAAGCATGCAAGCTAATGATTATGTCATTATTAAATTTCTTGAAAATAATATCTTGTCTCATTTTGGATGTCCTAGAAAGATTATAACTGACAATGCAACTGCTTTCCAATCTAAGAATCTCATAGACTTTTGCATCCAGTGTCATATTGGTTTGGGTCATTCCACAGCTTATTACTCTTAGGGAAATGGGCTGGCGGAGTCATCCAATAAGACCCTAGTGAACATTATTAAGAAAACTTTGCAAATAAAAAAAAAAGTCATGGCATAACAAGCTGGTTTTCACACTATGGGCCGACATACTGACCACCAAGAGGTCAATTGGTATGTCACCATATCAGCTGGTCTATGGCACTGAAGCAATCTTTCCCACTTCCTTAGGACTTCCTGTCATGAAATTGTTTCAAGAGATGCAAGCCGAGCCGAACGACTCCCAAAGAAGGATAAACCAGATGATCCACTTGCAATAATCCAGAGAAGAAGTATACAACAAAACTCAGGTTTTCCAAGAGAGCATTAAAAAGATCTTTGACAAAAGAACTAAAGAAGATGACTTTGAGCTAGGTAACTTGGTTCTGAGATGGGATGCCCAAAATGAAGATAAGGGAAAACATGGTAAATTCAATAGTTTATGGAAGGGTCCTTACATGATTCAAGCATTCAGAGGAAATAATGCCTTCTTGCTCAACAACAACGATGGGACCAATCTGCCAGGAGGACCTGTAAATGGAAGAATGCTGAAGCACTATTCACCTCCTCAGTAGGGACCTTCAGTCACACTTTTCCATTGTACAAACCATTTTCATTTTGCTTACAAGTTTTCAAGTGAAATAACTTTGATCAGATGGTTGAAGCCCGCAGAGAAGGCCCTAAGCCACTGGACATTGTCTTCCAATTTTCAAAAATAAAACCAATCAAGCAACAAAGACAACTATGGAGAAAGTTTTTCAGAACATCAGGAATTAAGATTCTTGACACTTCATAAGGAGAGTACCATCCCCAGGTGGAGATGTTGTTATAACCCTATAATTTATAGGATCAACTGGTGACTGAAATGTTATCTTTTTAAGTGTTTTTGTTTGTCAAATGATTTTCCATTCTGCAAATAATTTGAGAAAAAGAAAAAGAAAAAGAACAAAAGAGGGCATAAAAGAAATTCAATAGAGCTGCATGCAATAACAATGATTTGGTCCATACCATTCAAGCATGGCCAGGTTATTTTAAATTGATGTTGATAGGAGTAGTGAATAAGCTTGGCTAAACTGTTAAATCTTAGCTAGGTGATTTAGGTTAGCTAGTGAATAAATTTGACCAAACTTCCTAATATTGGTCAGATAACCCCAGGATAGAGTAATTTCTTAGTCCAACAATTTAATCTGGGCTAATTGTCATAGGTAATTAGGTTAGAGCATAGGGTAGTTTGATTTATCTCAATAAAACAAGCATGATGATCAATGTTGAACCACATCTTTGAGGTTTAAAGGCTTTATGTTTAACCCCCCATGGTGATAAAAATAGGGAAAGCTTGGGCAAACCCACAAAACACACTTATCCTATGTTTCCGAGCAAATATGATGTTGCGCTCACCGAATAAAGACCACACATTGATGAACGACTGGAGAACGGGTGCCCAGATCTATGGTTGACAAGTCTTTCTGGACCTCCCTGACCGTTCTACCTTTAATGGTGGTGGGGGGAGAGGTCCGGAATCAGAGATAACGGAGGCACACATCTAAATGGCTGAGGCTCCAGCGCCTTCATCAACTGCTGAGAGTGAATTCTAGACCCCCCTGACCGTTCTACTTTTAATTGTAGGGGGGGTGGTTGTGGAATGTTGGTTAAATATCACGCATAGATCTACGGTCCAAGAGCAGGTGTGATGATGGATGACTCATGGTGTTTTTTGGACCCCCCCGACTGATCTATTTTTAATGGAGGGGGGGGGTCCCAGAATGGATTGTTTTCTAGTGGGCCCCTTTTCCTCTACGTGGCAGGAATCCATTGGGTCAAAATTCCACCGCCTCCCACGGTCTGACATACCCTGTCACCCCATGACGTCATTTTCCACGTTCTCCCCTAAATATCACATCTCATTACTCTATTAGTCCTCTCACCCTATTACAAGTTCCTTCACCATGGTCAAGTCCCAATCGACTCCCTCCACACCACCCAATCGTATATGTTAGTCATTGTCACCTGCCATCTCATGCTCCAAATGACCCGTTGGAAATTTATTACAGGCTAACCTATCTGTTAGCCTGTTGAGTTGTCTCCTGCACCTAACAGGTATCCGTTTGCTCAAAACTTCCTTCACTCTTCATTCCCCCATCATTTACCTTATCGCCGCACCAGAGAGCATTTTTCCCCGTTTTTGTCTCTGTTTTAGTCAGTTGTCCAAAGCCACAGTCTTCCCCGCTAACTTTTTGTTTTACTTGCAGGTATTGTTATAGTGATGGCACCAAAATCAAAGAAAATGGAGGCCGAGGAAAATCCTTTCCTCTCGCCTCCTATTGACCTCGACAGGATCCCTTTGGCCGACAAAGACCATTTAATCCCAGACACCAGATGCGAATTCAACTTCGTAGATTTACATTCATGGCTAAATGACGTTTTCTTGGACCAAAGTGATGAAATTGGGCTCTGGGAGTCAAATCTTCCCCTGTATATTTTCCCCCAGGTTCACCATTTCCCCGAATTTGCCCTCAAGTTCTAGGCCCATTACATCCCTGACCAGAGAGCCATAGTGTCTTCATCAAGAGAAATTATTTTCCTCATCACACCTGAAACCATTGATCAGATGATGCAGATACCCAAAGCCGAATCCGCCTCACCTTTCAATCTTGAAATTATCTCAGAACTGTACCAGAAACTATCATTCCCCTAAAGAGCTTAGATTTTCGATCTTTTTCTCCCACAAGCTGCTTATCTCCCCACTACAAATCCCTCGTATCCTTACTCCCTGTTCTCAGTGAAGGGAAACTAGGTCATCTCGTCGCTCTGCACCCTGCTTGGGTATTTTTCGGATTAATGGGTGGATGAACCCATATTGGGTTTTCTATCCATTTTCTCCACAGATGAGAAACCCTCCACTCAGTTCGACTACAACACTTTCCTGGCATACAACATTCATGAGAAATTCTCAAATTTTTCCACAGAAGGCATGCTTCGGTATTCCTCAATACTGGCTTACATGTTCATTTTCTTCCAAGCGGACAAATTTTCCTTTTCAATGTAGAAGATGGAAAAGGATGGGAGGCCGCAGGCAGTAACAACATGGACTTCACTGCTCAGACAAAACTCTACAAAATTTAGTTTCATGCAGTTTATTGAGAAGTTCTACCATCCTATGGTGAGCGTGCTTAGTGGCAGACCTGAGCCGAGAATAAATGAGGAAATTCAGAGGATCTTACACCATTCAGACCTTGCAAAAATGGGAGACTGGTACCTGTACCAAGACCACATAGAGATGAGAGTGTATGGGTGCGAATTGGCTCCATACAAGTTACCCAAGTATCTGCTCGTGAGGATATTTTCCCTGGAACACATAAGGCAAATGATCAACTGAGACGACATACATTTTGTGTCTCTGAAAAAGAAACAACAACTTAGAATTAAAGGGAACATTGGGTCTTTCATCTGCAATAGCCGAGGCACCATGGAGGAAGAAGACAGATTGCTAAAAGAAATGAAGTTTTTTGTTAGTTTCGCCAGGCACTATGATATGTGCAGGATAATTTTAGAGATGAGGATTAAAAATAAAAACATCGCGTATGTTCATACACCTAGGCTTGAGATAGAGAAGTTCGCCAATCAAACAGAATGGGAGCCAAACACTCTGGTTGAAATAGAATAGCAGGACCCTTCGGTCATTGTCTCATGGATGACTACTCCACAGGTTCCCAAGGAAAAAAGACCCAGAAAGGACACTTCACCTTCCATCACTGAAGTCTCGGCCGAAGATTTCCAATTACACACCAAGAGGCCAAAAACCAGTCATGCACCTAACACGGGTGGTGAACAAAGAATCCAATCCACTACAACTATGGAGTTTTATTGGTTGCTCCCTAGCACAAGAAACAAATAGATCATGACCACAATGTTGCCCAAGAAGCCTACAGATACTCCACCAATCAACCAGCTGAGCAAAATATGACCAAAACTGAGTATTTTTGAGAAATATGATATGATCAAGAAGAAAAATCAGACGCTGACTAGTAGTACATATGCCTAGTTCTGGAATCAAGCATCAACTGTACAACACAAATTGGTGTCTTCATTTGACACTGAGAAAGGTAGAATGCACATGGAATTTCTGCAAGCACAGGTGCCAGACCCGAAAGTAATCACCGATTACAAAAGGGCAATGTTCGAATTTCAGAATAAAGATGTGCATCATGCTGATCAAATGGATCTACACAGGCAAACTGGAGAAATGGTTTTCTCCATGTTGGAAAATGATTCTACTATTGCCTTTAAGTTACAGGTATCTCTGAGCAACGTCCAGACACAACTAAAAATAGAAAAGATATCATCCTTTGCAAAGGATAATAGGATTAATGCGTTGGAAGAACTAGTCCTCAAGATCGGGTATGATCCCTCGAATGTGAAAGCAGTCGAGGATATGCTTAAAAATAAAAATGTCGATATAGCCTCTTTGAGGAAACAATTGAAACTGTCACCAACAAAAGATGCACAGGCAAAGGAGATAGCTGAGATAGAAGGGGAAAAGGATGAGATGCTCAGGTTGATTATGGAGAAAAATGCATAGTTAAAAGAAATGGAGGCAGAACTGGAAAAGTTATTGAAAGAGAAGGAACAATCAAAGCTTATGGAAGTCATTCCATTAAGCATAGTTCCACTCATAGGAGTAAGCACAACATATGCAGTAGAAATTCCCTCAACAACTCAACTGACATCTCTTGAGAAGACAGTAGAGATGGCTAAATCCATGGAAGACATGAATTTGCAAGAGATAGAGATTAGCAGACTTAAAAAGGAGGTTTAGAACCTTCAAGAACTCAATTCTTCTTACCAAGCCAGCTACTCCAAGGAAAAACAAACATCAGACAAGCTCAAACAAGAATTGCAACAACTTCAGAAGCAAATAGTGTTAGGTAAAACACTTGTCGAGGTCAAAGAAAATTTCTAGATGGATATCACCAAATCCATAAATGAAATATGGCCTATGGTACAAATCATGTTCTAGCAGAACGAACTAGTGCAAAGAAGTAATCAGGCGATTGAAAAGATAAGAGGAGAATTGGGAGAGATGCCCGCAGAAGCCACTGAGACCATCAAATTCCTAAATTCAAAAACCAAAGAAGAGTTAGAGGAGTTGAGAATTGAAGATAGGACATAAACCATCCTCAAAGTCAAGAGGGTCCTGACCAAGAGAGGATTGATGATACAACTGGAGGAAAAGGTCCAGGCTATGGACATAGGAGTGCAAAGGTTTTTCAGAAAAATTGAAGCTCTGCAGAAGAAAGGCCTCCCTGGTCTAAGGGTCATAAATGACAAGTTAATAACATTGTCCAATTATAAAAGGAAGGTAGCCACTGTGGATAAAGATAGTTCGAAGTTCTTAGGAATACAGGGTAGTATCACATGCAAGGCATTTTTGGAAGCTTTCCAATCAGACATCAACATACAACACGAGATCCAATACCAAAGATTTCTGAAGGTCAGCGTTCCTAGTAACCTTCGATGGGAAGGGTTATGTGGTTTGATCGAGTAAGCGATGAGGTGCCCAAGCCTAGTCAGCTATCCAGTCAGACGAGGACGTGCAAAGGCCTCACCAACGGTTCACCCTAGAAATCAACATGCAGTTTCAACACATCATCAAGCAGTTTTCTAAATTTTTGTATCTTGTTAAGTTAGTTAGATAAATTTAGATTTTCCACATCCTAATATTTAATGATGGGATCATATGTAATTTTGATTATAAATACTTCAAACTTTGAATTACCAAGGTTTGATCTTTACGCCCTGCAAGCTAAAAGACTGTAATTTTATCAAGAGATCTTTCAGTAATACAAAGAGACGTTTCACAGGATTCTCGCATGTTATTCATTGGTGATGTTTTCTTTTCTATGCTAAATGTTCTTCTCGTTGAGTTGTCATATTGTTTTCTAATCTAATCTTTTAAAAGTAACACATGTTGTAGGATTTATCTTTGTATACCCTATTTCGGATTTGAAAGATCTTTATGTTTATCTTTCTGATATTACAATGAATAAATTCTTAAATGCTTCTTTGCTTTAATTGATATTCTCATCTTTTCTTCTATCCATCACTTAACTGCTAAAGGATCCATTGAATGCATTATCTTTCCCTGTGAAAAGAATCTTTTATTTTCTGTTTGAATATCTACCTTTATAATACAGACCCCATAGCCCAACGGAGCCATAAACCCTTTTTAGCCAACTTAACAAAAACATTAAAAAATTTCAGTCTTATCTTATTTTATATAACTAGCATAATATCTTAAAGTTAAAACATAGCTAAATCATACAGAGAGATCCCTCTCTGAAACTAGTAGGGCTAGATTCCAGTTTCAAAGTGGTTGGATAAAGTTACCTCTTGTAAATTTCTTCTACCCTGACAACCTCTGGGAATTTATAGAGCGTTAACAGATTGGTTCCATGACACACCACAACCATTACAACCAACCGCCACCTATTTACAGTGCACCTAAATATCCGCAAGCCTATGGAGGGCCATCTTATTACCCTCCTCCCACTTACCAAAAACCATATCCTTTTTCTCCCCCTCCACCCATTGGTGGCCCTCCACCGGTACCCATAATGCGTCTGGCCTCTCAACCAAGTTCAGGTTCACCTTCTACCTCTGCATATAACCTAGGAACTAATGAAAGAGATTCACCTTCCTATGATCCCTATGGATCGTTGCTGCAAAACAATCCATATTTTACATTTCCTAGTCCACCACATCTAGTTGCTCCTCCACCAGAACACCCACATGCCGATGTTAACTTTGTTCAGCCCTCTCCCATTCAAAAAATTTAGGATTTTGAACAGTTGAATGCAGAAAATCATCCCATCAGCTGAATAATGCTAAGAAGAAAGGAAAAAACTGAAACAATAATAACCCGGGACCAGATGTAAATAAACCCCAACAAAGCCATCCCACTGGGGGAAACCAGAATCACGACAACCAGAACCCCCAAGGGAATAATAACAACAAACACCAAGGGAAGAACAAAAACAACAATCTCAGGATGAACTTCCATTGCGCTCTTTGTGGTGAGTATGGAAATTATACTCACCATTGTCCCCAAATTGAAGATTTGAAACAGATGAAAGAATCCATGAATGCACCACATCCTCCAATGTCGCCTACCCCTCAACAAGCCCCATAATAGTTCTTTTAACAACCACCTCCGACTATTTTACAAAATCTCATTCCACACCAAGGTGTAATGAATACCTAATAGGAGATACACCCCGCTCCACCACAAATGGAGCAGTATCAAAACCTAGGTCCCATTCAACTTGGAAATTCGATCGATCACAATATCCTCCTCACCAGAAAAGAGGATATTCTCCTACAAACGCATGGTCGTCAATATGACACGCCTCCTCACTCTACCCCAACCAACTTAGAGGAGGCTCTAGATATATCTAGAAAACCCTTGATGATTCCACACCCTAACATTGAACCAAACATTTGTATTCCTCACATCCCATTATGACGAAATGTCAATAAACCTCATGCTAGGGCATCACATAATTATAGTCTGGTCAACGACTTAGCACAGTCTCATGCAACCATGTCTATATTGGAGGTCCTCCAAACCTACCCAACTTAGTGGAAATCCTTGCTTTCTTCCTTGGGGGCAGTCGACCCAACTGATACTAGACTCATCACCTTTGATCTAGATAGCGGAGAACCACGCCTCCCCGCCCTGGTAGCTTTCTAGATACTAGTTAAGATCTAGAACATCACAATTCATCGGTGTATCATTGATGAAGCTGCATCCACATGCATTATGTCTAAATATTTATGGCAAAAACTTGTCTCACTAGATCTAGTACCATCTTCCATCACCCTTAGAGATTATGATGGTCGACCATTGTCCCCTGAAGGGCTCTTCCAAAATTTCCTCGTAGAACTTGGGGGAAAAACCATCCTCATTGACATTGAAGTTATCGATGCCCCGCTTGATTACAATATCTTGTTCGAATGTAGCTACATGTATACTATGAAGGTGGTAGCCTCTTCTATGATTTTAATGATGATATTCCCCCACAATGAGAAAATTGTCACCATAAACCAAATTACACATTACGAGCCCAACCATTCTGCCAACATCGATAAAATTCTTCCCCTTTTTTGTACTAGCTCAAACGCTTATTTGATCATCGACATGGCTCCAAAAATTTTCAAGGACCAATCCTTGTTGGGGGCATATCATGGAGCACCACCTCTCCTACACTCTTCAACACAAGTGTGTGTAGTATCTTCTAATGAAACATATATCAGAGACACTATCCCTCCAAGTGAGACCTCTCCTCACATTGAGGTTCCACCAGTTGAATAACTATTACCTCATGAATTCCTTGAGAACCCCACTCCACCACTTATCCCTGATTTTCCCCCCCTCCAAGGGAAAATTACGATTTGGGAGACAGTCCCCTAAGACATTACTCAAATTCTCCTTTTCTACCCCCCACCTAGAGTCCAAGAATTCTAGGTAGTTGCAACTCTTACCCTTCCAAACATGGTGCTTTCCATCCCTGTATGGTATCTTCATCCACCCACGATGGTTCCTCATCCATCTATGCCTCCCCAGACCGAGGGAATCCCGATGCAGATTCTAGTACATGCTGCTGCCGCACCACCCTCACCCACAATTGTTGGCACCACTGTCGTTATTGGGGGTGGATGAAAGAAGAAAGAGACCACAACTCCACTTCCTCCCTGAGTTCAACCTCCTTGCGCACTATGTGAAAGAGATGAACACCCCACTAATATATGCCTTACTCTTCCTGTGTTACACAATCTGATACAACTCCCTTGAGCAACCACATTTCTCATCGCTCCACCAAGTACATCCACTACTACTACAGAGTCCTCAACCATGGGAAATAAGGGGTTGCGAACCAAATTCGCTTGTGCCATATGCTCAAAATATGGCCATTACACTCATCATTTCCCAACTCTACCTCAGTTTTCCCAGACGCTAGTCACAGTATGCCAAACCTCTCATCCAGAGTCCTCTTAGCCACTCCCTACTGATTCTCAAATTACTTACATTCATTATGTCTCTTCGTCAGTACTTGAGCATATGAGATGTCCATGTGCTCTCTGTGACTCACCTTCTCATTTCACATACCAGTGTTCTTTGATTGTTGCATATTGAGGTCATCATTCAAACCCTATTCAACCTCATCTGATAACCTCGTCACTCGTAATGCACACTCTAGATATTGTCTATGTTTCCTCCCCAGAACTTGAGTCCCTTCCCATCCCTCCCTGGTTCACATTTCGACTTTCTAAGGATATTCCCTCAAATCCTCCCAATTCCTCAACAAACTTCCCGTAAGAGATCTTCCTCCCCACCACTGTTTATCACCCTTAGTGTCTTGACATTTGGCTTTTGTAAATAAATTCGTCTCTCCCTGCATGCGATATCCCCTCTACATCCTTGCCACCTAAGGAAAATCACACTTTGACAGTTCCCCTTGTCAACCCACAGAATCCCCTGTATTCTCTCATTTTCCACTATGATGAAGATATCCTCGAGGAACTCACTACCCTTGATTTCCCATGGAATGCGCTCCATCACAGAGTGTTTTTTCTCACACAAGAGGCTTTTGACCCTCCTATCCTAGTCTCCATATGCATAATCAAAACTAGGGATTTTATTCCTTCTGGGCATATAGGCTGGTTCAAAAACCCTATCTCTTCCCCATATGATTTTTAAGAAGGCAACATGGCCAATATCTCCCCCACTGTCAAGATCGATATTTCCATCAAACCAGGAATCATAGAAGAAATCACCATTGGTGCCACATCCTCCCCTGAAGAACTCACTGCTTACAAAGTCTCTTTCAGGAATACCAGGATCTGTTTGCATGGTCATATACAAAGATGCATGGCCTTGATCCTTCTAACGCAGGTCCTCCATCCCCCCTCCTACTTCTTCTTGCGGATCATGTACTAGTCCAACACCAACTTCATCTAGTGTTCTCCTCTGTCCTGCCCTCATCTCATATGTTTTTCTAACACCAGCATCATCTCATCTCCAAATTTTTCCTACCCTCGGCTCTATAGGCGACGACCGCACTAGTCCCCAGAGAGTCGACTCCTTGACCATCTCTGCCTCTCGGCCTCGGGGCTTCACATCTACAAACAAAACAACAAGGATAGTATCAACATCCATATATACATATATAATCAAATTTTAGCTATCAAAATGACAAACCATAAATACAAAGGCATACCTCGAATATCCCAGTCCTCCCTAGAAGGAAACAACATATCTAGGTCATGTTGGTAATCAATCCTAGCATATGGGTACCTGTTGGCACAGGGGGAGACCCAGGGTTCAACGCTAACACAACGCATCAACAAAACCCTAACTACCGGCCCTTTCAGAAACACCTGCGAAGCAGATGAAGTCTCACCCAAGGCTAAGGAAGGGGAGGTTGCAAGACTCAAGTGTCTACAACCTAGCTGGGACACATATCCGTGATCACAATACTTAACAAAAAACTTATCCAATAACCCTAGTTGGGACACATATCTGTGATCACAATACTTAACAAAAAACTTATCCATTAACATTCATTAGTCTTTAATCCTAATTCACATCACACGTAAAAACCCTAATTGCAGAACATCGCAGTATTACTCAAGATCTAAGCATATCTAATCATTCAACACATAGCATCAAAGGAAATCAAGCATTCATTCAGATCATAAGAATTAAACATTCATGGATCTATCTATCATAATAGTGCACTAAGAAAATACACGACAATATAGCACAAAGGACATAACACAAGATATACGTGGTTCACCCCAGTGTGGGGCTACATCCACCAACTCTTCTTCTTTATTGTCTTATGCAAATCTTTTTACATGCACAACCACAAGACCAACTCCACATAAGACAAGAGATCTGCGCGCACCTCTCCAGATCCTCCTTCCTTGAGCTTGGCACAACACAGATCCTTCTTACAATCACTTTCACTTAGCTCTGCAAGTTCTCAACACACAGTATGCACAAAGCCAACTTAGATCTACAATCACATAGATTGAGCTTTAGCACATAACCATCGGCTTGCAACTTCACCCCCCTTTCTTACATCATCTAGCTACTTATTTATATATTACAAAAGGGGCTTAAACATGGGTAAACCCATGGCCTGACATCACATACTCATTACATAAACCCGAAAACCCAAAAATCCCTCAAAAGGGGGCGAGATCCCGCAATATCTGATTCACTTGGGTGCTTCATCTTCGAACATCCTGTTGAAGTCCCAAAAATGGTCAAACATGACCAAGGTTCTCCAAAAATTGGTCGAGGGCCAACAAGCCCTCAACACTCACCTGTGACTCATCTCGAGTCACTCTGATCTGGGAAATTCTACTTCAAAGGCCTTGAGCTTGGCTCAAGGTGCCTCGACCTATTTCTTCACTAGAGCCTCATGCTTGACGAACTCCTAAATGACTTTCTCGGTGACCTGTCCTTCCAAGCGTTCTTCCACCGTGGTGACCACTTATTCCAGCTGTGTACCTTGTCCTTCGATATCTTCAATAAGTGTACATGCTTCATCCTGTACTGATTGGATTCTCTGGGTCGCTTCCATGACTCTACTCTGGATGGTATTGACCTGTTGCTAACATGGGTGCACCTCCTGTGACCTTTTCATATTCTCTACTACTAACAAGAACTTCAATTGTGATTGTATTATCGATGCTTTTTGCTTCGCCTCCTAGATTTTCTACTCCAATGTCCCCAGTTCCGGGTCTTCTGCAAGGTTCTCATAGGTCTGCACACTTCGGTTACTTAATTTCTTGCATTCTAAAGCCAATGCCTTGATTATTTCTACTGCGCTCCTGGCAATTTCTTCCCTTTGATCTCACACTTCCTGTGGAGTGCTTGTCACTGCTTGTAGTTCCAGTTCTACTACTCTTTCTTGAAGCTGTTGAATTGATTCAGTGAGATTCCCTACTTGGCTCTCCACTGTCTCTTCTCCCATCTATTCCAGTCTTGAAACAGATCAAAGTTCTTGAGTAACTTCTTCTTTAACTCCCATCTTCTCCGTGAGAAATTGTTCCTTTTCTTTCTAGAGCTTCTCTCTATTTTCTGTAAACTTTTCCTGAAGGTCATCTTTCTCTTGTTGCACAACCCAATGTTTCTCTGGGGCTTCCTCTTTTTCTTTCTTCAAGGCCTCTGTGGCTTGCTCTTTTTCTTCCTATACACAATGAAGGTGAGCCTCTCTCTCATCTGCTAATCTGCGTAGTTGGGCAGGCTCATCTCCCAGTTCTATACCTTCTGATGACGATGGTGTAGTAGACACTGCGCGACTCGAGTAGAGGGCTTGTTGTATCCCTTTGAGCTCTGCCTCAATCCTTTCATACAGTGTGTCTTTATTTGCTTCATTCCGTTGCAAAATATCACTCGAAGTGTTTGTTACATCTACGATGATGACGCTAATATCATCCACTATAAGTATAGCTTGTAACTGGGGCTTATTGGCTCATGACTTCTTCCGTGTTGAATATTTCTTTTTGGAAACCTTTCTTTTATTAGATGTCTCAGCCTTCGTAAGGGGAGCCTTAGGTGATGTCACTTCACCCTATTTCTATTTTTCTTCATTATTTTTCTCTTTTTGGTTCACTTCGTCACCTCCTCCTCCTCTAGGTCAATCATGCATAGTTTCCTCTGATGCATTGTTTATATCCTACACTTTTTCCTTCTTCTTCTTCTTACTACTGATAGGTCCATTATACTCTTCTCAAGTGACTACAAGACTTCTAATGAGGTTGGGGTCAAAGAGTTTTGTCTGTTCGACAGGTACAAGGAATTTTGCAGGCCATTCCTTGGTTATTTCCTCCATATATTACTCAATGAGTTTGTAATAGGACTAGAGATATTCCTTGTGTTCATCCCCAGACGCAGTGATGCAAATGAAGTGCATGTATGCACACAACTTAGCAAGTGGCCTGAACCTATGGAGTGTATTCGACGTCATACGAGGGAAAGATTCAATGGCCCTCTTCAGCTGCAAGTAATAGGTGTGGAACACCGCATTTTATTGCCACTGTTTTTCCATGTCGCTCGAATACCAGAGCGTAGTGAACTTCATGGCCAGTGGTTCAGATGACTCAACTTCAGGGAAGGTCACTCCCTCCAGCATCTCCCAAGCGATGAATGAAACGAGAATCAACAACCAGCTGAAGTGAAACTCGTAGCCCTGGTCCTGTGCTTCACGGAAATCTTGCTCCAACTAGTTGATGAGGTAGCTCGCCCAGTTCATTTTCATTCCTTCAACTCATTTTCCTGCAAGGTCGATGACAAACCCCATGACTTGCATTGGTCTATTCTTCCCGACGAGATTACCATTGATCAACTCGCAAGCTAGGCACACTACGCCATCTTGGATGGAGGCTATCTTGTAGCCCTGCTTCCCCTTCTCCACATCGCCATAGGTGTCCTTTATTCGTTGTGCCAGGGCATGATCTACAACCTTCCCTAGGCAAAATTTCTGAGGGTCTAGTCCCTGCATAATTAATCTAGTGATCATGTGGATCAACACCAGATCCACAGTCACGCTTCTATATAACCATATATAACCTCCATGGTAGCACGACAGAAGGAGTTTAACACACACGTTAACCTCCTGATGTCTGTCGAAGTGGGGTATCTTCATGACGTTGAGGATAATGCACCTCGTGATCACCTTAGTCCATGGTTGGGGGACTATCTTCAGCTTCTTCCCCATTGTCTTTGTCAAGTACTTATGCGGTGTGAGTAGAGCATAATTATTTCTATCTCCTAGGTTAAATTCGTTGATCTTAAGATCAGGGATGAATCCTAGCTGCGGTCCAACTACACGTATCCCCTTCAGGAGGTACTTAGTGATGAGGGTGTACTCAAAGTATCTTAGAACACTATCATGACTAACCACACCAGCCAGAGGCAGGATCTAGTCAGGCAGAACCGATGGGATGAGCTTCGTGTTCACCAAGTCATCATGATGTTTGCTTCTTTTCTATGTCACAGTTCGAGAGGGACCAGATCGATGTGAATTTGATGGGGATTCTTGCAATCCTCTCGTCAATGAAGCCTATGCTCCCGCTGACATGACCTTTTTTATCCATAAGGTATATTAATATCTCCTCCACAGACTTCTCTAATGCACTGTGTTCGCTTGACATACACACTCGATATTGGATATCTCGGGTAGGCAAACAAATACTCACTATAAGCAAAATGGATGGTGAGGTCTCCATAAGCACTGTGCAATAGCAATTAGTTCTTTGTGGGCTCGGATAATCACAATTTGAAAAATTGTCCCTAGTGAGACATTCGACAAATTAAATAGACAATTTCGTAATGGAATCCTCCAATGGGCAGGAATGCCTCAATCCATCCATTATGGCGTGGTTTCAATAGTCCAATGGCAATATTTTTGGCAATAACTATGTTTCTAGCCATTCTAGAGCGTCATTCTAATGGTCAGGATGCCTCCAACGGTCATATTGATTCACTGTGGTGAAGTGCCAGTCTGCGTTGTTATGCTATTCCAACAAGGTTCAAGTTCTTCCATCCTTCTTTCTGCGAAGTCTTCTCTGGAACTTTTTGCAATTTTTCTAACTTTGCTCTCTTCTTGTTGAGATTTCTATCCTTCTTTCTTATGATCTGAGTCACTGGGTTCCTCTTTCCATTTTTATTCTTATCTTCTCTTAGCATAGTAACTTCACACTACTGAGGGTCTTTCAAATGGTTTGAGTGGAATACTTCTTCTCTTATTTCAGGGGTAGGTGCTCTTCTCTCCTGCATGGACAGGTTTTTCAAGCCTTCCTACGTGTTCTCAAATTTGACACCTAAGTATCTAGCCCTCAGTTGCTTCAATTTGTCCTCTTGTTATTATATTAAGCACACTATTCTCCTAGCCATGAAATCCTTTAATTCTTTCTTTTTCTGTTCTAGAGCTTTCTCTTCTTCTTTCGTTCAGATCTAATCTTTCTCAATCCATGTCCTTCCTAGCAAAAGTGAAAAGGAGGCGTTGTTCTCAATAAACTTAACAACCTCAAATTCTTCTTCCATTGATGCTCCATGAGAAAGCATAGGTACATGGGTAAGTCTTCCACATAGGGTTATCATCTTTCCTTTAAAAAATCCTATTCCTGCCAATGAAGGAACCATAGTAGGATTTCCCAAAATTTCCCAAGTTCTTTCTATCATAATGTTCACCTGTGTTTCCTCATCTAGAACACAGTCTATGTCGAAATCTTCTATTCTTGCTTCTATGCACTCCTTCTCTTTTAAGATCTATGATAAACTAATGTCTCTATCATCATTCAATGTTTCTTTCATCTGTAATAATATAGTCTCTGATTCTTTCTGGTGTTCTAGTATATTCTTAGTCTCTTGGTTTTCTTGTCTCATATTCATCTTTTCAACTTCAACAATCATTCCAGGGAAGTCCAAAACATCATGATCAATATCTTTACAACAAAGACAAATAGTACCTCTACAAGGGCATTCCTTAGCAAGATGTCCCGATCTTCTGCAACTATAACAAAGAGTCAATCCTCTCTTTCTCTTAAACGATCCCCATCCTTTCCTGTACTGCGCATCGGGATCACAATGATGAACCTGCAAAAAAATCTTTCTAGGATCCTACATCCACTTGTTAGTCCAAAAACCCTTTCTATGCATAGGAATAACATATCTTTCATTTCTATTAGGTCTATTCATATCAGATATTCTTTCTTCTAGCTGTACCCTAGTTTTCAGACTAGGACAAGATCTATCAAACATACCTAGATCCATTCTTTCGAAACAAAAATTTACATTTGTATTACCTTTATCAAAGAACAATGCTTTAAGACCTTACCTCTTTTATTCAGATCTGATTCCCTTCTTAGCATAGATCTTCACAAATCAAGTAGAAGACGGTGCACCACAACAACAGTTCTATGCACAAAAATTTCTCTTTTCTTCAGTTCTCAACAATCACAGTTTCAGGTCTCGGCAATGAAACCATATGTTGGCATAGTGGCAGACCTAGGGTTCAACGCTAACACAACGTACCAACAAAACCCTAACTACCGATCCTTTCAAAAACACCCGCGAATAAGATGAATTCTCACTCGAGGTAGAGTCAGGGGGGGTTGCAGGACTCAAGTGTCTACAACCTAGCTGGGACACAGATCTGTGATCACAATAATTAACAAAACACTTATCCAATAACATTCATTAGTCTTTAATCCTGATTCACATCACAGGCAAAAACCCTAATTACATAACATCATAGTATTACTCAAGATCTAAGCATATCTAATCATTTATCACATAGCATCAAAGCAGATCAAGAATTCATTCAGATCATAATCATTAAACATTCACAGATCTATCTATCATAATAGTGCACTAATAAAATACAAGACAATATAGCACAAAGCACATAACACATGATATACATGGTTCACCCCAGTGTGGGGATACGTCCACCAACTCTTCTGCCAATCTTGTTACATGCACAACCACAATGCCAACTCCACATAGGACAGGAGATCTGCACGCACCTTACCATATCCTCCTTCCTCGAGCTTGGCACAACACAAATCCTTCTTACAATCACTTGCAATTATCTCTACAAGTTTTGAATAGACAGTATGCACAAAGCCAACTTAGATCTACAATCACATAGATTGAGCTTTAGCACATAGCCATCGGCTTGCAACTTCACCCCCCTTTCTTATATCACCTAACTACTTATTTATATATTACAAAAGGGGACTAAACATGGGTAAACCCATGGGCTGACATCCCATACCTATTACATAAACCCTAAAACCCAAAAATCCCGCAAAAGGGGGCGAGATCCCGTGATCTCTCCTTTGCCTTGGCACTTAGTCTTCGACCAGCCTATCTAAGCCCCAAAAATGGTCAAGCATGACCAAGGTTCTCCAAAACTTGGTCGAGGGCCAACAATACAACAATATCACCTGTGGTATTTGTTGCCACACATGCACCACCATGGCCGTGAAGAAATGACCACCCTCGCCAACCCCCATGTTGATTCAACACCTGGGCCCACCGCATCAGTCACGACTCTCGTGGCCCCATAGGCTCCAACAAAATCTGAGGGCGCAATAGGGGAACCCTCTCTAGAAACCAAGCCACTAGAATCGACCCAAAGGAAAACTCACTAGATTCAGATCTTTGACACCGGTTAACCTGCCCCATCATCCAGGTGTGAAGCATCAAACCCCAGGAAAAATGGTCCCCATCAAGGACCTGATCCACTATCCTCAGTTGACCTCTAGTGATCTGATGAGTCCCCAAGGATCCCTAGATCCTCACTACCATGTCGGCGATGCACTCTGTCATGAGATCATTGATCGCCTCAATCCGAATGACTGAACCCGACGTCAGGTTCTACCCCGAGCAATGGCGACGCACCAATTCACCCACTTGCTCATCCCTCGATAGATGGGGGTCAATAGGAAGGGCCATCCCATGGAATGGGATCCTCGTTAAGAAATAGACATCCTCAACAACTGATAATCTCAGTTGTTATCCTCTCACAATGAAGCACTTAGATACTAAAGAAGGAAATCCCGTGACCGTATCAATGTGCAATCGAAGAACTTGAGCAACCCACACACTACCAATTGTCTCCGAATGACCGATTGTTGTCTTGCCACCTCTCAAATATGGTACCAATCCTGCTCTCTCCAATGCACGAGCATCGTAGAATATGGAGTATGCTGATCACCTGCATCCTCAAAAAAACACTTGGTCAGCATTCATCATCCATAAGAAACATAAAAAATTCACAAATTTCAAACCCCTTAGCCTTGCCTCCAGTGCATGAATTTCACCCATATAGGTGAATACATGTTGTTTGCACAACTGTGCACTAATGCGCAGCTTTCTGAGAAACAACTTTGCATCAGTGCACAACTGTCACCCTGACAGGTATGCACACATTCACACCTATCCTCTACACAACTACACACTAATGCACAACTATCTAAGAAACAGTTGTGCACAATGTGAAACTGCCAATCCAACATGCACACATCTCATGCACGCCTATGTTTCCCTACCCCATGCCCACATGCATGGTTGTGTCAATCACAACCGCACACTATGCGCGAAACAAGGAATTATACCCGCACATTTGCACACGGGTATTTCTCCTTTTCCCGCGCACTGGTGGGCCCCCACCCAAAACCACCCCTGTACATCCCTCCATACACCCCCTAACTACATTCTACCAAATTCACTTTATGCGGGAGGATAACAACACTAACTTTTCTCTCACAACTCCCATCTCGGTTGACTCGTGCTCCTGTAATCTCCCAATTTCCTCAGAATGCTCTCGTCAAATCATCTATAGAGGTGGGTACAAATGAGGTGGCATTGTGGGCCCACCATCCATTTATAGTCCCTTTTTCCAAACTTTCACACTCAGTTAGAGGAGCCCATAGAATCCATTTTCAGATCCATTCTCAACCACGAGATCCTGGTCCCGCAACCTACACATTCACATTTTCCCTGTCATCATCTGAACTTGGCCTCGAAGGAGAATTTTTCTCATGTCACATTTAGGTATGCATGCTCATGTTCAAAATTTATCAAATAGCTATCATATGTTATTTATCATCAGATATTTTTCACGTCGGATATTCAATTTTCATGTGTGTAGGTACCTGTTCATCAAATCGACGCATCCCTTTCAGGTATATGTTTGACACTGGCATGTAATTATTCCCTCTGTAAATCAATTGCATCTCCCAGTCACACCCTTTGACGTTTACCTTTAGGGTCGTTACATCCGGCTATGCAACACCTTCACCTCTACTGCATTTTGGTACTATCACCCAATATGACTCTCCCCCACATGAGTTTTCCCATTTACATTTTCCCTTGGCCACATGACACTCATGATGATTTCACTCCCTAGGAATGGGAGTCTCGATAGTCTTATGCACTTCCGAGAATGAACCACATACTTCTTCTCATCATATTGATAACTGTTCGAATGGACTCCTAGGTAATATCATCTTGGTTCTATTGACTGCACCTACATAGTTTCATTAGCCTTCCATGTCATCCACCATCAGTTTTCCCACCTGCAGATTTTCCTCCATTCATTTACCTAATACAGAAACCCACCCATGGGGCCCACACCCTCCACCAGTTCTCTTTAACAAATTTCTCCCTAACATGCCAAGACATCTTTCATTGGGGCACCCATTTCTGTATCTGTATACTCAACCCAAATTATTCTTTATTTATTTGGTAATTGTAAAAATCCTTTGTTTCCAACATTTACTTAGCTTTTTGTCATCACACTTGATGACCTTATTTTTTCCTAGCAACACAAGTCATGTCACCCTTGGTTGGGGCAGCCACTTTTTTTTCATTCCGACATCCTTCAGGAACCTCGAGTATCCCAAGTCCATGTACCCATGATCTTTGAGTTCGCCCACTTTGTTAGCCTCTAGCACAGTTTAAACCCATATCTAGTCGTCCCCCTGACACTAGATACAGCTTCAGGGTTGTTGCCAATCATCCTTCAAAATTCCCCAACCAAGGGAAGTCTTGAGTCTTATCGCATCTTGACTTCATTCGTGTTACCTATCCATAACTGATCTCATCTCAGTGGATTTCACGAAGCCCTTTGCTTCTTGAAGTCGCGTCTCCCTTTCTGTCGACATCAACATAGTTTCCAGAAGGGCAACAATATCTTGACTCTCATTACCTTCACAATGAGGAGTCTCAGATGACATAGAGAGAATCATCATTTCTCTTTGATTTCGTAGACCCCCATAAAATTTTACTTCAACAAACTCCCATGTTACAGTGGGTCTTAATATGCGACTATTACAGTTGTTTCATACTAGCTGAAGACCTCTAAATTCATTAGGCCATCAATGCCTACGATTCATCAACACTTCTTTCAGTTGTCCTTTCCTCACTTCATAGTAGGTTCACCATTCATAACTGTCATTTTTCATTATCAACCACCCTTGAGGGCGTTGCAGTTATCTACAACAACATACATATTTAGTTAGAGTCCCACATCCTGGTTACATGACATGAGCATGGGGCATGCCCACCTTATTTGAACACATATTTTCTTTTTTCCCCTAGATAAAGGTTTGGGTCCCACAATTTTCCCTCTCCCTCCGGCAAGATCGCTCTTGCAGTTCCTCTCAACAATCTTCATTACAATGGCACTCTCAGTAAAAGAAACATTGATGTATTTCAACTATACATATGCTCCTATACTCACACATCAGGGGCATTTGTTATCACTAAAGTATCATCTGCAACATTGCACATAAATGGTTAAAGAAACACAACAATGTCGACAACAATTAGTTCACCTACAACACTAAAATGCATTCAAAGGGAAAAAAAAACTATACAATTGGGTAAAAAATTGACATGTTCAAATTCACCAAAGGAAGTGCATGCACAGTGAGAAGTGTGCGCAGGCCAACGAATCCCTTTGAGTGCACAATGTGTCAAGTGTGTGACTATGTACGAAAGAATCCACACACTTCTATGAACAATGCATTTATGGATCTTGTTGGCCCCTCAACCACTTATGGACCAGATCCCAACATGATTTGACTCTCATATCTGGGTGAAATCTGAAGGGGAGGCTAGTCAAGGACTAGATGGTGCCCTAAAAGGCCCCTTGTTCAGACCAAGAACCAATTACATTTTTCCTTGAGGAAATGCTATAAATAGGAGCCATGGGGGCACTAAGAAACCAAGATATTCATTGCATTGTTATGTTGCAAGAATTTTCCCTTGAGAATCCTCTTTTCTCTTTGGAGCCTTCAAGCATCATTACAATAGGCCATTCCACTCACCACTTGAGGGAATAGGAATTAATTTTCTTCACCATTTGTCATTTTCTTCCATTGTATGAAGAGATCTCCATTAGGGAACTCAAGAGCCCTCCCAAGGAGGAAGAGGGGAATCATGTCCTAATTGTTCTCTATGGTGGTTTTCCTACTAATATAGTGATCCATTGGTAGCATTATGCTGGTCATTTGTTTGATTTTCATGCTTCTAAGCTTCTCATGCTTTCTAACTTTCATTTATTAGTTGTTTTAGTTTATTTATTTTTTTATACATGTGTTTGGTTTGTTTAACCCACTCACAAACTTCTATCTTGTCTCATAGGCTCATCTAGACATGAAAGTGTTGTTGTTTTTCTCACCCAAGTGACAAAACCAACACAACAAGGAGCTAAGGTGGTGCTAAAGCGTTGTAGACCCATGAAGCATAATTGTTCTAGTGGTGGCAGTGGTAGAAAAACAAAACCTCATGAATATTTACGACTATGAATATTTAGCATTGTGAAGTCATGAAGACTAGTGGGAAGGCGGTATAAGGTTCTCCAGTGGTGGCAGTGGTAGAAGGTGTTAGCACCAGAAGTCACCCTCCAATTGCAGAGAGGGTAAGCCCAGTACCCATCAGAGTGCTTATGTTACAGATTGGTTTGAAAGAGGTCAAATGGGTGCAGACTCAAGAAAATATCATTTTAAATCAGAAAGTTGGGGCCAACATGAAAAAGTAGATGAGGTATTGATTCAAATTCAGTCAGTAAGATGCAATAAGGGTGAGTAGGAGGAAAAATTATTGAGAAAGGTGAACGATACTTCTATGGGCATTAGGCCTTCTAGCAGCTCGGAGAAGACAAACCCAGACTCAAGATCTCTCTCAGGCCTAAGTTTAGAAAATAAAATATGCCCGATTGCACAGTCACATCAACACCATGATAAAACCTTCATCACGATGCTGATACAATATCTCGACTGGAACATCATTTCTTGAGCCATTCAATGTAAGAGAGAAGAGACACCATAGGAGACTGAGTAAAACTGGTGGTGATGCTACTGTGATCAAACATACATCACAACAACACAACTACCCTCGACTGGATCATCCATGCTTGAGCATTCTAATAAAGCTTTTAAATAAGAAGTCTTAAATACAGGTACATAACCAGAATAATGAGAGCTTCTTTAAAACTTTATAGTGCGAGAGCCTAGCTCAACCATCGACACCAAAACAAATATGAGAAATATTCCTATATACTTAGAAAAACCACAGAAGCATGCTTGAGTATTTGCATTGAAGGAATTACGTCTGCATGCTTCTTGGTAGGCTGTGCATGCAGTCTCCTGTCAGATGTGAGCTTCAGTCACACACAATCGTGCTCCAGAACAGACCTACAGATGAGCCGACTTGCTGATAGTCCTTTCTCAGTCTTTCTATTAATGGTGGAAACAATGTTCAACCGCCACCACTAGCTTCAATAACTGCTTCATCGGGATCAGGAAGGCCCAAGTCAACTCTGCACCTGTAGGACGTGGCATCCCCTGCATTTTTCCATCTAGATCTGCTTCGAAAGCTCACGGTGAGGCTAGCAGGTAGACGTGGATGCTAACAAGGAGGGTTTGGTGAGGTGATTGGTGCAGGATAAACAGGCTACTGCATATTCTCGGTAGCAAGGTGGAAAGATGCAACAACATAATGGTGACTGGGAAAAGCGCGAGTGAGAGAACACGAGAGTTGAAGTGTAAAGGCACATCGACGAAGTGGCATGAGAAGGTGACGTGGGGGCAGAAAGGGAGAGTCTGGTGGCTGGACGAGGTGGGGATGATTAGTTGAAGTGGAGGTGATGTGGGAGAGAAATGGCAGGAGGTCAAAGGTGGAAGTGGAAAATGGGATATGACATGGAGGTAAGTGGAGGACACACGAAAGGAGGCAAGGGGGGGAGGTACAAAGGAAGGACAATGAGTGGAGGATAGGTGTGCTATAGTGGAAGGTGGAAGGGGAGTAGGACATGTGACAGGCAGAGGAGAGAGACAAAGTGGGAGATAGATGTCAGCAGGAGGCGAGGGTAGTAAGTGAAGGTGGTAAGTGGTCTACTAGGAGGGGGGGAGAGTGGTAAGAGGGAAAGGTCAGGGGCGGGGGGGTCAGAGTTCATGAGGATGCGCCATGTTAGTGGGGGGCCCATGCTCAAAAACCACCAACTCGGACCCCCCTGTTAAAGGTAGAACATTGGGGGGGTCCGATATGGATCCTGTGCTGTGGATCTGAGCACGTAGATCTCAGCGGATCAAATCTATGCACCCCTTATCATAGTGCACCGAACAATTAAATCGATGCCCCTACTTAGGATAAGAGTTACAAAGTGGGTTTTTAGCCCCTTTTTGTCAATTTTTCACCATGGGGCTATTTCCTAAGGGAAAAAAATCCCCCGTTACAAACATATGTGTTAACATTAGGCTCCGTGGGGGATAGAGTCCTCCCTGTGAGGCTCTAAGAACTCCTTTTGTCACTTTAGTGCCTTAGTATTGGGCTATGGAGTCATGCTAAAAACATCCCACTGAGGAATCCTGGATGACCCACACACTATTCTGCTTATAGACCTAACGCAAACACACCTGCACCTAATAGATATTATTTATGTACAAAACCTAAGATAACTAATTTTTACAAAATGCCAGGTAAAAGAAAAATTCCACCATAGCCACCTAGACTGTCTAGTAAAATAATTATTTTCTTTGCTGCAGATGATCCACAAAAAACTAGGTAAGTATGATAGCAGAATGAGGACATGGATTGGAATGATGACTATATCCCCAAACAATGATAATGTGAATAAATTTGCAGGCTCCCATGCTTTTGGAAAACACAGCTCCATATATGATCCCATAGTTTCACAAAATTTATAATCAGGGGAGCTCAACTGGTAAGAGATTAATTCCTTTCCTTTATTACGACTCACCCGTCGTGCGATGTTCTCAGGGTGCACAGTTGGGTGGAGAACTGATGTCGGCTGGCTGATACCAGGTGACACCTACTCGACTACAGGTTCTGGATAGGATATAAACTGCCCACTAAGATCCTCCTTTACATGCTTCTTTGTGTTTTCGGCGAATCTAGGATAGTTGATTTCCTCCCAATGCTTGTCCTTAATTAATAATGTGACAAAATTATGTCTTCTTTAGAAAACCAACATGCTCCTCTGTATATGTGTCTCTTCTTGCAAATAAAAGGCCTCCTTGTCCTTCTGAAACCAACCCTTGATCATCAATAGTTGCAATCTCCTCTCCATAAGAATGATCATAAGATAATTGCGCAACAGGATTTAAAACCTCATAATTATGACCAGCCAATAACATATAGTCATTTATGCAGTCGACCAACACTTCATGCTCGACATGTTCTGAAAACTAATCACAAGATTGATATGCATTCCTGCCCATAGAAAAATATGAAAATATTGAATTGAAGGCATTACGTCTGCATGCTTATTGGCATAATATGCATTACCTCTGCTCGCTTCCTGGCAGAATATGCATGCTCGAGTCTTTTAATTGAAGGCATTACGTATGCATGCTTCCTAGCAGAATATGCATGTAGTCTCCTGTCAGACATGAGCTTCAGTCAGATGCAATCGTACTCCAAAAAGGGCATGCATATGAGCTGACTTGCTAGTAGTCCTTTATCGATATTTCTATTTATGGTGGAAATGATGTTAAACCTCCACCACCAGCTTCAATAACTGCTTCATCGGGATTAGGAAGGACCAAGTTAACTCTGCACCTGTAGGATGTGGCGGCCCCTGCATTCAACCATCTGGATCTACTTCGGAAGGTCACGGTGAGGCTAGCAGGTAGACGTGGATGCTGACAAGGAGGGGATAACGACGTGATTGGTGCAGGCTCAAAGGGATACTGCATATGCTCGACGACCAGGTGTAAATATGAAACAATAGAATGGTGACTGGGAAAAGCATGGGTGGCAGGACGCGGGAACTACAGTGTAAAGGAACAATGGTGGAGTGGCACGAGAAGGTGATGTGGGGGTAGAAAGGGAGATTCTAGTGGTTGGATGAGGTGGGGACGATTAGTTGAAGTGGAGGGGACGTGGGAGAAAAATGGAAGGAGGTGAGAGGCGGAAGTGGAAAAGGGGATATGACATGGAGGTGAGTGGAGGACACACAGAAGGAGGCAAGGGGGGGAGGTACGAAGGAAGGAAGGTGAGTGGAGGAAATATGTGTGGTAGTGGAAGGTGGAAGGGGAGCAGGATATGTGACAGGTAGAGGAGAGAGACAGAGTGGGAGACATATGTCAGCGGGAGGCTAGGGCGGTAAGCACAGGTGGTAAGTGGTCTACTCGAATGGGGGGGAGAGTGGTAAGCGGGAAAGGTCGAGGGGGTGTCTAATTTCATGAGGAGGCGCCATGTTAGT
>SNQJ01S0069975.1:15966-54463 GCA_010110895.2 Picea sitchensis | reverse complement strand
CTATCCTAGTGGACAGTCAGATATGTCCTTCAGTCACATGGCTAGAGGATGTTGGTGGTCTAGCAGAGGGGCACCAATTGATGGGGGACACTTCCATTTGTGTCCTGAGAGTGGTTAACCTTCCGGTAGAGGTTGATCCAGTAGTACGCCCAGGATCTATGATGTAGCAGCAATATACAGGAGATGACATGAGTATGCAAGGGCATACCGTTATGAGTGATAGTTCATAGAGACATGTCTAAACATGCAATCAGATTCAGATGGATGTATTGGATTGCAGGGAGGAGACACACTTAGGGGAGCAGGCATATTTCACTCCTTTGCAACAACACGTGGTTATGAGAGAGCACCTTCACCGCATCAGCAGTTGCATGGGAGACAAGGGATGGAGGTTGGTTGAACAACAGTTGGAGGAGTTACTTCCGGTTGTACTGGATGGTTGGGATTCGGTGATGACTACAGACAAGTATTTATCATGGATATCGATGGACGAGCTCCTGGTTGAATCCTTGGGATTGACCAAAGCATGTGACGTCTTCCAGTCCTACAGTGGGCTTCAGATGTTTTTGTTAATTAGCCTTTCCTAACACTTTTATCATAGACAACAACATGAGGAGAGATAGACAGTGGTTGAGGACATGGGGAGTGGTTAGGTCGAGACCACCTGACATGAGTATATTTACAACATCCAACAGGATAGAGGTGGATCGTCATAGGCAGCTAGTTGAGACTTGGTGTGTGATGGTGACCATCATAGGCCAGGTGATAGCAGATGAGCACAGAGGGCTTCTGACAATGATCAGTCTCACACAGGAGCAGTTAGAGGAGATTGGAAGTGATAAACTTCCAAGTTTTCCATGGGATCCGGGATTTCAGTTGGTTAGTAGGATGTTTCACTACACTATGACCCAGGATCTGCCAGAGATCCACATACTCTAGCATGAGCTGGTTTGGAGTGGGCCTGCAGGGACTTGTCATATGGAGCGAGGTGACTTGTCACTCCTTATCATCATGATCAGGCATGGAGATGGTTGGGCAAGTATTAATTCCACATAGATTTTTTTGCATATGAAGCTTCGGGACAACAGGTCCAATTGCCACAGGTATTTTAGCATGAGGATCCAGGAGTGGAGGATCCAGTATATATACAGGGTGCAGACATGCATGGTCAACATAGTGCAGTGCCAACATGGTGACCTTCGATAGAGATTAGCATGGGACCCAGGGATTACAGGGTTGAGAATTTCACCGACTGACAGGGGCAAGTGGACCTTTGCAGGGGAAAGTTGTTCTAACTTTCCATTGAGCTTCAATGTTGAGGAGAGAACATCACTTGAGGGTGTCTCACGGAGGTCTTGCAGTACCTCATTATGGCATCAACATTTGTAGTTGATGGAGGCCGTGTTGATCTTGGTAGTATCTTGGAGGGTGGACTCATTCCAGGATGAGGCCATGTGTCATGTGCAGGAGTTTCACGGTGTTGATATATTTTCAGATTATACTTCCCAGTGGATTGCAACTCATGTCTTGATATGGAACCCAGGGGGCAGAGTGTGTGATAGTTCATCATTGGATGGGTTCTATTGTGTGTCCCACAGGTGGACATGGGATCCCGGTATTATACTTGGAGGTATTTGGTTATTACTTGAGGACAAGCAATATTATAGCAGGGAGGACTGTAATGTCCCCACTTTGGGACATCATTACATTACATAGGGTTATGGTGACCAAAGTAGCCAGTTAGATATTATAGAGAGTACAGGACCTATTGAGGGATATTTTGGGGTCCAACTTGCATCACTCATCCTATTTCATCATTATGATCCATTCCTCATGGATTGGCTTTGGTTCCATTGCATTCTGGCAATTTCCATGATTTTGAGTATTTTGAGCTATAAGTCAATTAAATTCACTAAAGAGGTCATTTTGGGCACAATACTTGGAGGAACCTCTCACTGTAATAGCTCATTGGAATTGGGAGGAGCAACACTACAGGATATGATGGTGATAAGTGACTTTTAGTGGCTAGGGAAGCCACAAGGAGAGATAAGGCACTTTTCAAAGGTAAAAAGGTTAATTAATTAATTAAAGTAATTTAATTAATTAATTAATAATTAAAAAAGAAAAGTCACTTTGGAGAGACAAGGGGATGCAGGAAGTATAACGAAGAGACAAGGGCCTCTATTCTCTCATTCATTCATGTATGATTATCTTTTGATATCTGGCTTCTAGCTAGTGATCCCATAACTTGGGGGTTTTGAGGGTTTTGACGTAACAAACCCTAGAGTACGATTCGATGGTGAAATATTCCACCTAGCTTGTCCCAAGCTTGGTCCCGGGGATGAAATACTCTTCGACACCATTCTAGTTCATATCTACTCAGTGCAAGAGGGTTCTACACTAGCCACAGGCACAGGAAGAAAGAGAGGGCGCACCATTGGGGGTTTCCAACGAGGGGGGGCACACCATTCATTGAAGGAAGGTTCGATCTAGCCAAGGAGAAGGGAATTTGGGAATTTGAGCATCTGGTTTCTTCTTGCAGGGTCTTCATCATCCCTTCTAGTGCTTTTTGAGAGATTTATATGGTATAAGTGATTTCCTAGAGCATTGGGACGAATTGGAGAGAAAGAGGGCACTTTTGAGATTCAAATCTATTCAGTTTGGAGGGGTTATACTTCAGATTTGACCCTGAGACTTCACCTAGTGACTTGCAGTGTCTTGATCTATCTTTCTAGCAAGTTTTAGGGCATTTGGAGGCCTCCTTCATCAAGGCCGAAATTGTAGTGTTTGACAATTTTCAGGAGGGCGCAACTCCATTGGAGGATTCAACATTTGGAGGAGTTTCCCTTGGTATTTCGATCTGAGATTTCAGGAGGGGATTCTACTCATCCAGATCTACAGTTCGACATCTTTTGCGGAGTATTTGGAGGTCTTTGATAGTAGGGCCGAATTATTGAGGGTCTTCAGTGTTCCAGCAAGGCATGGCATCTTCCAGCTTGGGGGTTTGACACTTCATTCTCCAAAGTGGTCCCCTTATGGTGTAGCTTTAAGAATGGCCCTCATGGGAAGATGCTTTGAATAAGTCTACAAGAATCCCTGGAAATATGGTTAAGTGGTTAAGAAGCCCCATAGGTGTGTTCATGAATACTGAAGTTGATTGAAGGAAAATAGTATGAAGGACATTGCAAATGCATGCAAAACATCCATTGATTGATAATCCCCGTCAAGATGTCTCCAATGGTAGGTGAAATTCCACGTGGTTCCTCACGGTTGAAAAGTTATTCCCTATTAAAGATGAAGCCCCAAACTATGGTCAAGAAGCCCCAGATCTAAGTTCAAGAAGTTATAAGTTGGCCCTAAAGTCAAGTAAAGGAGAAAACATTGTCGCAAACAATAAATTACAAATCGGCTCAAGGTCAAGTAAAGAAAGTTCTTGGAAGGGTATAAATACACATTAAGAACCTCTCATTTTCATCATTCAATCTTGTGATCTCTTAGGACAAGCTTGGTAGTGAATTTTAGAGGGAAGATGAAGTGACGGAAGGAGAAATTCTAAGGGAAGATGAAGTCTTGTGATGATGTGTTCAAAGGTATGTTCTTTAAAGGTCATCTTTTCATTTTAGCTATAATTTTTTTTCCATAATGAGTCATATACACAAACTTGGATTTTGTTGAGAATACATATTAATGTACCTTTGGTACGAGTTATAGCTTATTGGTCATTGTACTTTTGAAGATACACTATGTGGAAGATAAGGTTTTTAACTAGTCTCAAATAGGTGTTCCGAGTAAAAAAGTCATAGCTTCTTCATAGAGGATCCAAATTCTGTGAGACCAATAGCATTATAAAGAGTACAATTGTTAGTATTTTTTTTGTGCTTTTCAGAATCATATATCAAATATTGTGTGAGTGGCATGTTGTACAAGTGCACTCTCTAGAATAGGACATAATTTAGGAAGGACTTCCATTTTTKATATATATCTCTTTTTCRGTGACGTACCAAGGAGAAAAACTTGGAGGAATTTTAGATAAGATATCAAAGAATATTGGGTACAAGTTTCATACCTTTATTCATTACAGGTAYAGATTTATACTTGTTGGAAGTTAGGGTTTGTGACTAATCCAGAAACTGGTCCCAAACAAGTGTTCGAGATAAATTTAAGAAGTGATGTTGGGGTTTATATGTGAACCCATGTGGACCTAGGATTTTATGTGGACACAATTTTTAGGTTGACCAAGGTTTATGATGTTGATATAGCTTTGATGATGTTGATGTATCAGTTGTGGTGGATATTGTTTTGATGATGATGATGATGTATCAGTTATGGTTGATCTAGTTTTGATGATGATGATGTATTAGTTATGGTGGATCTAGTTTTGATGATGATCATGTATTGGTTTTTATGATGATGTATTAGTATCATTGACAGTGACAGTGATAGGCTGAGTCTCCATTTATATCTCAGGGAGGAAGGAAGGGGCAAGGAAAGGGAGTTGGAGCCTATAAACTAGGATTTGGATCCTCCTTCCAGTTGGTGCTGGAGATTATAGGGAGTCATACATTCCTTTAGGTTGTAGCCTGTAAACTAAGGTGTTGGATCCTCCTTCCTGTTGGAGCTGGAGAATATAGGGAGTTGTAGCTTCCTTTAGGTTGGAGCCTGTAAATCAGGGGGTTGGAGCCTCCTTCCAGCTGGATCTAGACAATTTAAGGAGTTGTAGCCTCCTTCAAGTTGGATCCTGTAAATAGGGGGTTGGTGAATCCTTCCAGTTGGTGCTGGAGAAGTTTGGAATTTGGTGCTAGAGAAGTTTGGAATTTGGTGCTTCTGTGATTGTAATATTGAAGATATATATTAAAAAGGGTTCTATGGTTTTCTCCCATTTGGGTTTCCGCATAAAATTCTTGTGTATTGTGCATATGTGGTTATATGTTTATGATATGCTAAATGCAATCATAAGTGAATGGAATTGTTGATAAGTTAATGTTTACACGTTGTGATTAAAATGGTAAAAAGTGCTCAATATTGATTCATCCCCCCCCCCTCTCAGTATTGGTGAATATTCCAACAATTTGTATCAGAGTAGGTCCTTTAGAAATAGTATAATTATTAGAAGGTATATCATGGAATTCACTAAGAATAGAACATTGGTGTTTGATGGTCATAACTGTGCCTTCTGGAATAGAAGAATGAAAACATATTTGCAGGCACATGGATTTGATGTTTGGAAAGAAGTAGTAGATGGATACAAGGCATATGCCACTCCCCCGACACATGAAGATGGAAATAAACTTTTTGAAAACAATTTGAAGGCTACTAATGATATTATGAGTGGCCTGACTAGCTCAGTATATGTCAAGGTTATGTAGTGTGACTCTACAAAGGATATTTGGGACAAACTTCAAAATGTTTGCGAAGGAGATGCCAAATTCAAATGGGCCAAGATTCAAACTTATAAAGGTCAATTTGAACAACTAAAAATGAAGGAAGATGAAGATATTGCAGCCTATTTTCTACGAGTTGATGAAATAGTGAACGTTATTAAGGGATTAGGAGAAGAATTTAAAGAACCAGTAATTGTTCAAAAGGTACAGAGGTCTCTTCAAATGAGATTTGATCCTAAGATTTCAGTGCTAGAAGAAAGACCAAATCTTGCTATGTTGATCATGGACGAGTTACGCATAATCCTTACAAATTATGAAATGAGAACATAGAAGGACAATCCATCCAGGAAGGAAGCAGCTTTCAAAGCATCCAAGAAGAATAAGCAAAAGTCAAAGTTAAATTGTAGTTGCAATGATGATTTAGATGAAGATGAAGAAAGAGCCAACTTTGTGAGGAAGTTGAAGAAAGTAATTGTCAAGTAAAAAGGTATGCTTCCCTTAATGTCCTTTAATTGTGTTAAAATTGGTCATTTTCCTTCTAAATGTCCTTATGCTAAGAAATCAGATAGTGATGAAGAAGAAGCTCCCAAGAAAGAAAAGAAATATCAAAAGGGAAACAAGAAAGGAAATAAAAGAAAAGTCTTCAAGAAAATATTCTACTCAAAAGAAGATAGTTCATCATCTGATGAGGATAATGATAGTGACAGTGACCTAGAAAGAGTGCTCTTCATGGAAATGGAAACATAGAAAGAAATCATTGAAAGTGATGAATAAGAAGGTGAAGTAGATCTTGAAACAGAACTAATCAGTGCCTTAAGTGAGCTAAAAAGAGAAAGGAATAAAAAAAAGTCACTCAAGGAAGAATTGATCAAGCTAAAGGAGGGTTCTCAAAATGCCAACGAAAACTATGGAAAATTCCAGCAGATGATTATGAATCTAAAGGTCCAAGTAGAAGAAGCTATAAGGATTGAAGAAACACTAAAAAACCAGTTGGAAGAAAAGGAGAAAATGAAGGAGAGCTTAGAAGCAAAAATAGTCTCACTAAGAAAGGAACTTTAGAAGAAGGAAATGCACGAGAACAACACCAAAATATTGGATGAAATCATCGGCATTCAAAGGCCATACCATGACAAGTCTGGTCTAGGATATAAACAAACTTATAGTAAGAAGGGTTCAAGCTCCATGACAACAAGAAAATAATAAGATCATCCAATTAGAAGGAATCAAAATCAACAACCAATGCTGGAGAGGACTCAAGAATAATATTACAGAAGAAGTGTTTCTCAAATAATACCTTCTACCTTCAGGCATCAAAGAAGCTTCAATTATTGTGAAGGAAACAATAGAAGACAAGAGCTTGATCAGCTAAGGCATGAATTCAGAAGGAATACATCACAAAGAGGATCATTCACTCCCAAGTATCAAAGTTTATTTTATGGTTATTGTTTTACTTGTAATAACTTTGAACATAAAGTTGTAGATTGTAGAGCGTATGGACAAAATGTTCAAGCAAGAGATGTTTATGTGGTCCCCTACAATATTGAATGTTACAAATGCCACAACTATGGACACATAGCCCATAGTTGTAGAAGCATGATGGAGTCTTCCTTGAAGGAAAACATTGATATCATGTACAAGAAGGTTTGGAGAAGAAAACACAAACAGGAAGAGCAGGTGTATGAAGAACCCCCATAGATCATACTCACGGGATTTGTAGGCATGCGAGATCATGATGAATCTACATGAAAAGAGGAATATGTCATAATTCAGAAGGATGATCCTGTAGCAGAGGAGGCTTATGTATTTTTCTAAGCCATCCGACTTGGAGACTCCTAAATATGAATATTGAATAGGGGGAGTCTAAGCAACAACTATTATAGATTAGAGAACTATATTTTGGGTAGTATGAAGTGTTTTTTTGATTTTGGGAAGGAAGATTCATAATGATTTGATGGCAGAGGTGTAGAATGTCTCGTGACAGATTGGTTGATTACTTCAAGGTACAGTTTAGAACACATATCCATGTAGATATGAAGGGATTAGATGGAAGACACAAGGAATATCATTGGCACACTTTTGAGGCAGAGATTCATGATTGTATAGATAATTCCAAGCATGTATTCAAGTAGGGATACATTCATTACAGATTAGAGACTTGTTGCAAACCCATATAGTTTGATTTGAAGATAGAGTATACTAGTGGAAATATTTGATTCAGATTGAGAATATGTAGTGATCAGTTGCATCATATTCGAAGAAGCTCCCAGTGAAGTGACAGATTAGTCAGCATTATGTGCAACAGAGTCATGGACAATTTTGTGACATATGAACATAGATGAATTCATGAGATATTTGGTAGGTCTAGAAGACAATACTTGGCATGAACTAGAGAATATACATGATAGTGGATGAAAGCATGAGCTCAAGAGGAATTGCAGAAATACTTGATGTCATTGTCATTAAGAGGAATGCTCAGTAAAGCATATGAATCATAAAATAAGCATATTGACAGGTGGAACCAGCTAGTCACAGGAAGGAAAGTTGGGAGAGGCAGAACAAGACAGGGGGAGATAAACCATCAAGAGGGTTTATACTGTCAAATTCAAATTGATGAATGATTATGTCATTAATGTCAGCTTAGTGAAGACTTGAAGTCAAGTGATGAAGGAACATTAACATGAACACTTTTAATATACGTCAGTGTATTACACCATGAAGTACCAATGGACAAGAAGCCTCAAAAGAGAAGAAAGGAATCACATACAAGAAGCCCCACATTAATCTACATGGCATCTTGCAAAGAAGAAAGGGGGGAAGATATTGTAAAAATAAGGTATACTATCGGAGGAGTTACCCTTTTCCATTGATGTCAAAGGGGGGGAGAAAGAACAAAAGGAGGAGAGGAATATCAGAAGCATGAAGACGGGGGGAGCAATGGTCACAGGGGGAGTATGAGTGTTTCCATCAATGCCAAAGGGGGAGATTGTTGGAAAGTTGGTTTTCATTGATGTCAACACTAAATAATTCCATAATCCCTTAGAAGTGATAGGTGTATTTGAAAAAATCTCCAAAGTGGTCCCCTTATGGTGTAGCTTTAAGCATGGCCCTCATAGGAAGACACTTTGAAGAAGTTTACAAGAAGCCCTGGAAATATGGTTAAGTAGTTAAGAAGCATAAAAGGTGTGTCCATGAATCTTGAAGTTGATTGAAGAAAAAGAGTATGAAGGACATTGCAAATGCATGCAAAACACCCATTGATCGATAGTCCTCATCAAGCCATCTCCAATGGTAGGTAGCACGCCATGTGGATCCTCAAGGTTGAGGATTTATTCCCTCTTAAATATGAAGCCCCGAAGTATGGTCAAGAATCCTCGAATCTAAGGTCAAAAAGTTATAAGTTGTCCCTAAAGTCAAGTAAAGGAGAAAAGTTGTTGCAAATAAAAAGTTACAAGTCGGCTCAAGGTCAAGTAAAGAAAGTGCTTGGAAGGGTATAAATACGCATTAAGAACCTCTCATTTTCATCATTCAATCTTGTGAACTCTTAGGACAATCTTGGCAGTGAATTTCATAGGGAAGATGAAGTGAAGAAGGGAGAAATTCTAAGGGAAGATGAAGTCTTGTAATGATGTGTTCTAAGGTATGTTCTTTAAAGGTCATCTTTCCATTTTCGCTATAATTGGTTTTCTAGAATGATTCAGTTAGCTAAACTTGGAGGCTATTGAGAAGACATATCAAGGTACCTATGGTAAGAATTTATTCTTCTAGATAGTTTTACATTTGGAGATACACTCTGTGGAAGATAGGGTGTTTGACTAGTCTTGTAACTAGTCTCAAACAGTCTCAAACAGGTGTTCCGAGTAAAACAATCATAAATTATTCATAGAGGATCCAAATTCTATGAGACAAATTGCATTGGAAATAGTATAGTATATAGTATTTTGTGTGTGGGTTTCAGAATCATATATCAAATATTGAGCATGTGGAATGTTTTACAAGTGTGTTCTCTAGAATAGGCTAGAATTCATGAAGGTCTTCCATTTTCTCTATACCTTTTTTCCAGTGATGTATTAAGGAACAAAGCTTGGAGAAATTATAGAGAAGATATAAAGGAATATTGGGTATAGGTTTAAAACCTTGATTCATTACAGGTACAGAGTTATACTTGTTGGAAGTTAGGGTTTGTGACTAATCCAGAAACTTGTCSCAAACAAGTGTTCGAGAMAAATTTAAGAAGTGATGTTGGGGTTTACATGTGGACCCATGCGGACCTAGGATCTTTATGTGGAACCAGTTTCTAGGTGGACCTAGGTTGATAATGTTGATATATCTTTGATGATGTTGATGTATCAGTTGTGATGGATCTTGTTTTGATGATGATGATGTATCAGTTATGGTTGATCTAGTTTTGATGATGATGATGTATCAATTATAGTGGATCTAGTTGTGATGATGATGATGTATCAATATCAGTGACAATAAAAGTGACAGGTTGAATGTCCATTTATATATCAAGGAGGAAGGAAGGCGTAAGGAAAGGGGGTTAGAGACTCCTTCCAGTTAGTGTTGGAGAATACAGAGAGTTGTAGCTTCCTTCAGTTTGGAGCCTATAAAATAGGGGATTGGAGCCTCCTTCCAGTTGGTGTTGGAGATTAAAGGGTTTTGTAGCTTCCTTCAAGTTGGAGCCTGTAAACTAGGGGATTGGAGCCTCCTTCCATTTGTAGTGGGATAATACAGGGAGTTGTAGCTTCCTTCATGTTAGATCCTATAAATCAGGGGGTTGGAGCTAGAGAATTTAGGGATTTGTAGCTTCCTTCAAGTTGGATCTTGTAAACAGGGGGTTCGTGCCTCCTTCCAGTTGGTGTTGGAGAAGTTTAGAAGTTGGTGCTTCTCTGATTTTAATCTTGAAGATATATATTAAAAAGTGTTATGTGGTTTTCTCCTATTTGAGTTTCAACATAAAATTCGTGTGTACTATGCATCTGTGGTTATATGTTTATGATATGTTAAATACAATCATAAGTGAATGGAATTGTTGATAATTTAGTGTTTACATGTTTTGATTAAAAAGGTAAAAAGTGCTCAATATTGATTCATCCCCCCTCTCAGTATTGGTGAATATTCCAACAAGCGTGAGTTTCATTTTTTCATTGATATGATACACGTATAAGTACATGACTTGTGACCTTTGGATTCGTCTTCCAAGAGGTCTCTTGGAATCTCAATGACCATTACACTATCACTTGATGTTTCACATTCTTTCAAGTGACTAGTACCATAACCCTAGTAGAAGAGGTTTCCAACATTCCCCCCCTTAATTTGAAGGAGTGTATATGAGTCCAAGAATAGAGCCAAAATCTAGAAGTGGACAACTGTCAATACTTGAATGTGTTATCTAAATATGGTGGTTTTGGGGTGACCACAAACCAAAAGGATAACAATATCTCGTGTCTTATAAATAATAATCATGTTAGTTTAAGGAAGACCAAAAACCAAACTGGTGGTTTACAAATGACCACACACTTTGGAACTTGGATCTATGGCTCAATGGTTCCCGGAACATTTCCTAAGTTAGCTAGAAGTTGGAATTTGATGTCTTCTGCTAATTCGAAGTGCTCTCAAATGTTGGTTTAAAGATGACCATAAAATTTTCTATAGTATAAGTTGAAATTATTCTACCAAGTGGAGGTTTAAGGAAAACCACAAATTGTTGTCTAGCGGAAGTTGTAAGTCTTCTACTAAGTGGTGGGTTAAGGAAAACCACAAACCAAATTATGCCTGCTTGTCACATGCACTTGTCACACATGCTTGTCACTGCTCAATTGGTATTGCTTGATTGATAGGAATTCAAAATTCGAATCATGATTGTCAATCGCTAATGTTGTTCCCCCCTGTCATGTACTAGGTGAGAATATGCAAATAATTTTACTGCAATATGTGTCAATACTTGAGAATGAATTATTTGGTATGACTGATATATCTTCTTAACTATTGATGACCATCACCAAGAAGTGATCCACCCATAGTGGTTCTTTACTCTTGCAGGTTTCTTACGTTCGGAACATCGTTTTAAGGGATGATTTTGTTGTCCACAATGCTCACAAGGATGAATATCAAAACATTGATCTTCCATGTGGCCAACTCGCTGACAATGTTGGCATTTCAGAATCTCCTCTTGAACTAGAGCAGGTGAATATGAAACTTCTTTTAGTAATCCAACACTCTGGAACTGGATCAGCTTGGTATAATCGGGAATATGAAAGATGACTTCCTTTTCATATCCGATACCATCTCTATGCTTGTTGTTCCTAATGTCTTCCCAGGGTCTGATGATTGGCTTGGAAAGAGGAAGCTTAACTTCATATGCACTTGAATCTGAAGCTATCTCACTGAGTTTCTCCTGCGTTGGTTGTTGGTTTGAATTAGCATCATCATTTTATTCGAAAAGAGGGTTGTTCTGAACAAGGAATAGTTCATAATTTGAAATATTATTTTGTTGTATTTCTTCTTGTTGGATTTGTGATTCAAGCTAGAGAAATTCAAATTTGTCATGCGAATCTTGTAAACAAGTAAGAATATCGGTGAGATTTTCTATGTCAGTTGTGACTATATTTTCGTCGGTTGAGAGTATTAGAGTGTCTAGTAACTCTAATAATTCATCAATTTGAACCATTTAACTATTAGAATCTTGATTCTAGAATTAAATCCAACAACATATAATTGGTTGTGTTGTTCAGGAACAGACCTGAAATTTGTTCAATTCAATCAAAAAAAAATCTCCCTTCTATGGTTGTTGTTGAATTTGGAAATACTTTCCCTCCTTTATTCATGATGTACTTAATTACCTCATGTAGAAATATCAGACATCATTTTAAAATGAATAAAGCATGAATATTCTTCAATAAAACTACACGGTGATAAAAAAAACATCGGCAAGATTCTCCACAGTAAGNATCAATCCTTATCTTGTTGTTCTTTCATAGGTATAGTTCTTCTTGGAATACATTATCTTCCAGGATATAGATATACAAGATATGTACAGAGACGATGCAAACAAGATATGTACAAGAGATAAGAAGAGTATCGTTACCTTCATAAGAAGAAGTCTCTTTCACCCTGCTTAGTCTTCTTTGTAGGTTTCTTTTCTTCAACAACTGATGCTTCATGTTTCTCCTTTCTTTTCTTTAGATCGAGACAATGATTCTTGTAGTGACCATATTTTCGACAGTTGAAGCATTGTATTTCTGAAATGTCTTTCTCTTGATTTGGATTCCTCCTTGAGCCAAACTTCCTTTTGTTCCTGAAATTTTTGAATCTTATTGTGAAGCCCTGATCATCGTATTTATTTTGGGGTTTCTCTTTTGCACTGATCCTAGATTCTTCTTGAGCACAGCAAGTCCAAAGTTCTTCAATTGTAGGATACTCCTTTCTTGTGTTCATGCTTGCGACAAATGCATCCCATGTCTTGGGAATACCATTGAGTACTATGTTTACCAATTCCTTCTCTGAAATGATCTCTTCAATATCTTGTAGTTGATCTATTAACTGGGAGATCCTCACAAAGTATGATGTTATGATGTCCTCATCATTCATCTTCATGTCACATAGCTCATTCTTCAGACTCATAACTTTTCCAATGTTTCTGACCGAGAAGAGATTTGCTAGGGCATCGTACATATTCTTCGATGAGTCAAGATGGGAGATGTAGGGTATCAAGTGGTCTTTTACAGATTCCACCATTATACTCATGGAATTGACGTCACTATCTTTGAACTTCTCCATAATTGCAACGTTCTGTGGTTCCTTCTCTTTTCCTTCAAACATTGGTTCCACGATCTTTCCTTTCACAATATCCAACACTTTATTCTTGGCAAGGATGAGGTCAATCCTTGTCTTCCATGCTCTGAAGTTAGAGGCTCCATCTAACTTGTTCTCTGACTTCATAGAATAAGTCATGGTTGATTTGACTTGGTCAACCCTAGATTTGATCAGAAACTCAAACTTGACGTCTTGGCTTACTGAGAGGATCAGGATATGCACTAGGCTAGGGCGCACTGATCTGTTCGGAAATTAGGTCAATCCCTTCACTTAAGGTGCCTCAACGAGAGGATTAGGGTTTCTGCAACTGCACCTGCTAGTAACCCTAGCGACAGTGTCTTGGAAGCTTCTTCTGCTAGTAACCCTAGTGGCAGTTCCTCAATGAGCTCAATATCCTAGTGGCTATGTTTCCTTCCAGCGTTTAGACTGAATGAAGGAGGTGTGGGCCATAACCTGTTAGAATATAATGGATGTGCTCGTTTTACCATTGATAATATCTCTATTGTCACCCAACCATAGGCTGAAGCCACCCTACGAGCACCTTAACCTTGACAGAGAATCACTTCGGAAGCAAACCCTAGGCTAGATAGACAAACAAAGGGTAACACACCTTTCCCCAAGGATAGCACACCAACAAGAGATGATCAGATGTTCCAAACCCTAACCAAGAGATAGTCCAAGACAATAGTGATCTTCTAGCTACAGCAGTTGCAATGGCAGCTCTCCTCAAACCCGCGCACAAAACTGGGCACTGCAGTGCGCACAAGTTGTTTCTCTGCAATTCTGAGACTGCCTGCCAGAATGAGAACTGGCCTCCTATATTTATACTAATTTTGGCTAACTGCCTGGGCCGACTTCTCATTCTAGGTATCTGTCTGTTCAGTATATATTATTATTTCTGGCCAACTTCTTCTCTTGGAGTCTAATAACCTAATATAAATTATCTTCTTGAGCCGACAAGTCTTCTAGGGTTATTATACAACTCATTAGGGTTTCTTCTTGCTTCTCGGAGTATTCTATCCTCATCAGGTTTACACATGGAGGTAAATACCTCCCACAACTACCATAATATCAACATTCCCAACACCCTTCCTAGCTTCTAGTGTTGTTTTTTCAATTGTGTAAGTTTCAAAGTTGTTTCATTCCAAGATAGCCAAAGAAAACATGACCACAATGCTTTTCAAAGTTGTTTCATTCCAAGATAGCCAAAGAAAACATGACCACAATGCTTCATCTTTGGTTTCCTTACATTTTAATTTAGGTAGATTAGTAATAATCAGGGGCATTATTTTCTCTGAAACCCTAACATAGGTCTTAATTTTGGTGGTCGCCATTGTGGGTATCACATTCACTCTTTCTGTGGGCTCAAAGCCAAACCCTAACTTCTAGCCTTGAGGATTTGAAAAAGATAATGTCTAGTCCTCAATCCAAAGAGCAACTTCTTGAGATCCATAAACCCAAAAAACATCGGGATTAACACTGCCAACACCATTGTGCTAATATCACTAATCCCTGAGCTCAGGTACAGTCCATACGACCGATCCAAGAGAGTTATAAATAGATGGGATTAAAAAAAATGCAGAGATGTGGGCGATTTCTTCATGATGCAACCAAACTTCAAAACAATCAATCCAACACACATCAGTTCCTCACAAATATGGAGGCCATTGCTACACAGAGTGTCATCAGTGTTCCTTCATTATTACGTGACTCCTACTATGCTCACGATGTCATCTCCTTCCCTCACGTAATAATTGATCTCAAGTTACCGTCCCCCTTTCCTCCATCTCAGTTACATATTTATACATGAAATTCAATGGGGAAGATAAGATCCAATCCCCCAAACCCATAACTAACAAATCAAATGAAATATGAGCTTTAAGCAATTTGGCAAAACCGACTACAACTAGAAATATGGGAAAACCCATATTAGAGAGTCGCTCTTATCTCCTCCATATTTCACTTTCTGAGAAATCCACCCACATACTACTCAAATTAGGATGTTCTGCACAAAACACATGTTTTATATTTTCTAGATTCCTCTTCATCAGCTAAGAAATCGTACGGAAAGATCAGTATTGCTAATCTCACATGTTTTTTACTAAAAACCTTTGACCACAGTTGAACGCTACAGTGTTGGACCTGGGTGCAATCTAATGAACAACAAACCATGTTGAGGGTCCCAGTGACAAAACCTGTGGGGTTGACTTGTAACTTGAATCTCAGAGGTATGCTAACAAACAATAACCGGTACCGAAACGAATTGTCGGTATGAGAAGTGAATGTGGGTACCGGAAATGAGTTGAACAAAACATCATTAGAAAACATGTTCTGGACATTGAATCTAATTCATCAAAGACATAGTAAATCGACAAGAACATACAATATTTACCTCTTATAGCTTGTTAAGGGTGTTTGTCTTGAAGTATACATGAAAACATGGAAAGAAGGGTAATAACCTAGTACATAGGTGAGGTAAAGGTGGTAAAAAAGGGTAACTGATAAGTAGAAAATGTTTCAAAACCACGAGCCAACAATCATAGCTAGGCACCTCCTACAACAACAATCTTCTATGGCTCATTATAGAAAGGGTTTACACAAAGAAAGGAGGAAGGTTTTATGTAGAGACACCATAAACCCTAACATGCATGAATGGTAATCACACACAAAGAATATGTAAGACTAGAATGTACATGGACCACGCACACACAAGAAGGCGAGCAGAGGGACACGGGAAGGTAGGCAAAGGGGAATTTTTTCACACGGGGGGAAAGGAAATGCTCGGGTAGACAAATGGACATACCTTAGGGATTTTGATATGCATTTCTAGATGAGGCAAAAAATATTTATGGACAACTACCATAAGGTAATTCAAGCCTAAGGATTATAGGTGCTCTGATACCACTATTGAACACACAAAATGGATAAGCGTGAGTTGCACTTTTTCATTGTTATGATACACATATAAGTACATGACTTGTGACCTTTAGATTTGTTTTCCAAAAGGTCTCTTGGACTCCCAATGATTGTTACACTATCACTTGACATTTCACATTCCTTCAAGTGGTTGATACCATAACCCTAGCGAATTAGGTTTCCAACACAATCCTTTCTTGGAACCACATGTACAAAATGACGCACATTTTTTAAGATGTCGAGAAGAGTCCCTTTCCAACTCCATTTTTAAATTATCAAATGCTTCATCTGCATCTTTCATAGTTCTGAAAATAGAAAATGTTGAGCAGTGTTTGTTCTTGACATGAAATAATGCATGTATTTCAACTGAATATTTCTCTGGAAAAAAGATTATGTGGTTTGTCCTAATAAGAACCAATGGGTACTTTTATGTATATAAAGCTTTGGAATGTTTGCTTCATTTACTTCAAGATCCCCAATGTTTGTAATAAAATTTTTTGGTAAAACTACATTTGCATTAGGTGGAGACAGTAGAACTCCATGGATATGATCCACATGTGGTGCAACTTGGGAATAATTTATTCTCAGTGAAAAATCTTTCAAAACTAAAGCACTTTAGATATCATCACCTAACTAATGGGGCATATGTTGTTCCTTCGATTCCTTTTATAATTGTTCATATGGAGATGAAATATATGACGTATGAACTTTGGAAAACATGTTTGTATCAATAATTCCCCAAACATAAAATGATTGGATTTCCCCAACTTCAGATTGTTGGAGCCAAATGCAACCATTTGACTGTGTTCGATATTTTCATCCAATTAGATGTATTGTGGAAAAAAAATTCCTCTTTGAGCTTGTCGATTCTTCAAGTGTAATAGACTATCCACCATTGAACCCTGCAGTGAAGGAATTTGTTGTGGTATCTTAACATTCATTATAAATGGATCATGAGGTTTCCTAAACATGAGATGACCTGTAGATGCATTTCCAATTCTCCATATGCATGTGCTTGTTCATGGCATGTTTCCTAAAGACGTTGATGAAACAACTACTCCAAGAGAACCTAAGGTATCAATTGTTGTTCTTGCTCCTATTTTTGCTAGCGAAACATCAAAATCCAATCCAACATAGGCACTTGATATGGAAATGAATCCTAAACATTGGATATGGACCATACCACACTTCAGTCGCCTCCGTAACACTTGGCAATGTTTTGTACCCTAAAGCACACTGCACATTCTTTTCCCTTTCCTTTGTCTTGTTGACCTCAGGTTTCAGACAATGATGGTGTTTTAATTGTATTTTCCACATTTATGATTTCCCTCGATTGGTATCACCATGAATACCTTTTTCATGTCTTCAAAATAACCTCAGGGAACCTCTATGATTACCCAATAAATTATGGGTAACATGATCCCATATCCCAAAGTTTAAAGAAGTTATTGATGAGAACCCAATTTCTTATATCAATGCATTTCTAGTAGCTTGTATTAGAGACATTCCTGACAAATCCCTAAATTATTCCCTCGTTCACTCATGTGAAGTGCACTTAACTAATTTTCGCGAACCAATTTACCATTTCTAACAACTTATGCTAATGAAATAATGTTTAATACATCATCTTAGAATTTAACATGTTTTGATCAATGTTAAGACATCAAATCATTATCAATCTAATGACAATAAAGTAAAATAATCATTCAAATATAAATATGTTACATCGATGAAATAACATTAACGTGCACATCCACAAATACACATCTAATTTAAGAATTTACATCGATGAAATAACATTAACGTGCACATACACAAATAGACATCTAATTTTGAGTTGATTTGTTTATAGAATGTTACGAACTATCGATAACTTAAAATCTATAAAAATATCCAATTCAAATATAATATAATAGAGAAATCCATTGAAAATAACTATATTATTAGTAAGCTGATAAATTATGACACTATAATTTGTGACATTATAAACATGGAATAGTAAAGGGTTTGAAATGACATGGCCCCTGACATTTTATTATCTTTATTATATAATGTATTGTTGTGATATAGTTTATGTAATTACATCTCTCCCTTAAAGGATGCCCTATAGTCAAAGCATGATTGTGAGAAATATGTGTCTTCATTTCCACTTATACTACTCATATGTCGTGCTACGTAAGGAAAGAAAATGGTAATATCTTTGAAGTTTTGAACAAAATTTTCACATTGTAAAAATGACAATCCACCTTAAATTGATTATCTTCGAAATTGTTTGGTGATACTTTTGATTAATTCTTCTTCAATTGCAACTCTCGATATGCCTTGGAAATAATTGGTGTTGGAGTATTAATATATGCAAACAGAGATTGAGCTTTATATCGAGTAATATCGTCCTATGCGATAACATTTGAGGTTTGAGTGATATAGGGTTTAATAGTTGAACTTACTTTTGAGTTATTGGTATTGGAAATCACTACTCCAATGTTCATTGATATGTCGATATCTTTAGATTGAGATATGTCTTTGTTATTGGTGGAAACTTGATTTTTAACCATAATTGCATATGTTAATGTTGCTTTAGTGTTGGGTAAGAATTTGGTTTTCTTGATCATAGATAATTTTTTTATCAATTTTTCAATTTTGATGGATCTTGTGATGGTTTTCTGATCCATAGTTTGTACCTTGACTTTTGAGCATATTGTTGATTCCTTTAGGTTAGAATATGTCTCTTTGTCGATGATTTGTTTCTTGATTCTCTATTGTGTTTGTTGAAATTACAAGAGAGAATAGATAGAAGGTGAACCAATCAACGAAACCATAATCTAGTGAAAAGTGTATCAACAACAACCAAACAACACTAAGGAAATAGAAAGAGAAAGCACAAGAGTTCTTAGAGAAAGACAGCCACGACCATAACCATAAGTGCATCAAAGAGATAATCATACCATAAACAAAGCACTATAACAATCAAAGAGAGCACAATGTAGAGAATGTTCCCTTAGGCTTATGGTAATGAATGAATCACTTGAGTATCGAAGATAATTTCACAAATGAGATGTGAGTGTGTACACAACTAAAAAGGTAGGACTCCCTTCTTAAGAGGGATTATCGATGCATATAATGACTAGGTCGATATTAACCACCTAGGAATATAATAATTGAATGTTGACCAATCCAACTTTCAACCAAACCTTAGAAACACACTAATACATGATAATAATGAATACACATTGAGGTCAAACATGGTCATATGTGAAGATCACACCATTATTTTGACATCCCTCAAGTTGAGCAATGGGCCATGGCCAATGATGAAATATAGCGGGAGGGTGGGTTTATAGAGACCCAACTCAATATAGGGTTAGCCAAAATACAAAATATAGTGGGTTTCTGTATACCCAACTCAAATACATTTGAGAGAGCTTGAATACATCTGAGAAAGCTTGAATACAGTCTTAGAGTGGTTTTTGGATACTCAACTTGAATACCCTGAGAGAGGTTGAATGTAGTTTGAAAGTGGGTTTATGATACCCAACTCGAATACACTTAGGAGTGACAACGGATTAAATATATTTGAGAGTGTGGATACCCAAATCAAATATAGGGTCACTTGTGTGGATACCCATCTTGAATATAGGGTTAGTTGTGGTTGACATACAAAGATGAGTGGGTTTATGTATAACAACTCAAAATATTTCTTATTGTTGAATGTGGGATATATAGTGAAGATATAATCCCCCTCGAATTCCATTTATCCAACACTTATGTGGTTCCACAACCTAGTGAAGGTGGCCTCTGGTAGAGGTATAGAATAAGGATTCATTGAAACATGTCGTTTCATTGAATGTAAAAATGATCTCATAAGTTGTTCTTGAAGATGAAGTTGTCAAATATGGTACTTCCAAAAAATACATCCTTAGAATTATCCACTGAAATGCACTAAGGGAAATCCATAGAATTATCTATGAAACATAGTGGCGTAGAGCTTCCAAAAGCATCAGTAGAAACTCCATCAAAGAAGGTGAGAAACAACTTAGCTTCCCCTTGCAAACGAGTGGTCAGAACCCCATAAATGTCATTATGAACTAACGCCATTCATCAATAAGTATGTTCTCAATCACTAACCAAAGCATCCACTATAAAATCACTAAATTATGGGACATAAGACCATCGCCAATTGTGGTGGCGTTGATATTGATATCATCACATCCCAAAACTGGTGAGGCCTAATATGCAAATTTCATTGCCTTATGTGTGCCATAAGAATAATGCATCAAGGCCAAGAAAAATGGAGAGGAACCCTTTGTAAAGTATTCAAAATATTTTCTAAAAAGACTCAAGGAACCACTTATCAGAGAAAGAGTTGTAAATCCTAGAAAATAAATGATATCAAATCCTTAGTTTTGTGTCCCTTGGGGAAATGCCACTAGTCAATAATATTTGGACAAGCTACAAATAAAGGTTATCAGAAACCTTGGTTCAACAGTCACAAAAGACTCAATGATGCCACCCACAAAAGTCTACAATACATCGTAATACCAAGACAAATGTTGGGAAAGAAAAGGATGAAACAAAAAAATTAATCGTCAAGAATTTTTTTGAACAAACTAGGCCCTCCTAAGAATCTCTAAAAAAAAAGAATTTGAAAACCCTATATTTGCAACCCTTAAGGAAATTCCTATAGCCAATAATCTTTGGATCTTTTGTAAAATGTGTAAAAACATCGAGGGTATGCAAGAATATAGGTTGCTATGGTGCTAGGGCATAATTTTGAGAGTGAAGTATGTTGAATACCACACTAAATTGGCAACAAAGCCACCATCAATAAATCAGGGCAAGAGCAAACCCTAAAATAATGGATGGTTTGGAAAAACAAGTGTAGCAACCCATATGTGATTGCAATGAGTGAAAAAAATTGTGGATTAGTTTTAAGAAATGTGTAAAAAATGTGTGGTCTAACATCTTATTTTTTCAATCACAACAAGAAAGGTGGTTGAAATATATCAATAAGTAAACCTAGGCATTTTAATCATATGCATAATATCTCCAAATCAACACATACAACCATCTCAAACAACCTTAATGAAGTGTCCTTCTCCATTCTACAATAACACCAAAAAAACAGTGCTAATACTCTTTAAGTTAGAGATTCTTCTACATGGAAGGTCTAAACTAATAAAATACCAACATGAATAGCCAAGAAAAATCCCTAACAAGCAACAAAATGAGTAGAAGGAGATTCATGTCTTATTTGATACCATGTTAGGATCACAAGAGATAATAGGTCAAAAGTGAATTAATCAACAAATTCATTCAACAAAAAGTGTAACAATAATAACAAAACAACATTAGAGCACTATAAATAGAAAGAAAGAGAATTCTTAGAGAAAGAGAGCCATAGCCATAATTATAATTGCACCAAAGAGAGAGATTCATGCCACAAACAAAGCAATGTAACAACCAAAGAGAACACATTTAGATAAGGTTCCCTTAAGCTTATGTAATGAATGAATCGCTATAAATAGAAAGAAAGAGAATTCTTAGAGAAAGAGAGCCATAGCCATAATTATAATTGCACCAAAAAGAGAAATTCATGCCACAAACAAAGCAATGTAACAACCAAAAAGAACACATTTAGATCAGGTTCCCTTAAGCTTATGTAATGAATGAATCGCTTGAATATTAAAGATGATTTTACAAATGAGACTTGAGTGTGTATTTAAAAACAACTCAACTCATAAAGTACCCTCCCCAAAAAGAGTTATGGGCCAACATAATTATTAGGTCAATGTTAACCACCTAGGAATATACTAAACGAGTGCTAACTAGATAAACTTTAAGCCAAACCCTAAACCATACACAATAATAATGACAACAAAGTGAGGCCAACCATGACCATATGTAAATATTACATTGTCGTCTTTCCATTATTTAAATTATTAACTTGTGCAAGAAAGCTTTGGTTATGATTCCCTAAGCAATAAATTGCATCATCTCTAATAAACCTTTCTGGAAAATTTCCTTGCGATTGTGCACTTATTGTTGGGATTCTCAATAGTTGATATTTTTCTATTTCACTTTTCAATTAATCAATATTTCTATAGAATGTCATTTTTTTCCTTAGTAATTTGATATTTCACCTTATATTTTCTTCAAGGATTTTATTATCAATTTTTTTCTTTAGTTTCTTCCCACCATTGTGCCATTTCAGTTTCTTATGAGTATGTCATGATTACTTCACAATTATGCAATGGTTTATTTACTTGAGAGTTTTAAATCTAAATAGTGCACACAATTGCGAGGGTCCCATACAATATAATGATGTGTTTTTAGTGGCTTCCTTTTGTGCTAGATTTCTTTAATAATACCCCACTTTAACTTGGCCTTTTAATCGACAGCCTTTTGGCTCATTTTGAGGAAAAAAAAGTCACCATTATGATTTGACCTTGACCTTTAATTATAATAAGATAAACTTATATTGACAATACTTAATTCAACATTTTATGATAATTCAAAAGGTGTACCCTTAATATTTTGAAACATTTTGTCAATATTTTGTTTCATTCATCTATTGTCGACTTAATCTAAGTGCATCTTGCTTAATGATTTCTAAGATTTGGTGGGTGTTGACACACTGATATCAGGCAATAGTTGACATTAGCAAGTAATTCAAATGTGTGAATGACACCCTGTAGTGACACTCAACATTAATAATTTTGAGTTGTGGTCATTAGTTGTGTAGCACTAACAATGAATGTGGATGATTATGTGCTCTTTGTTAGGATGCAATGATTTCTTTGTGTAGGATGCAATGATTAGGAAAAATTATGCACCCTTAAATCATAGCCAGAACATGGAATTTGGAACGGGCAAGTTTCCTACCTAAAAATTTATAAAACTTCAAGGTTCCAATTAGGGAACCTATCACTTCAATGTTTGGAGCAAGATTTATAAGGGATGCATAATGTTTACCACTCATTTTATGATTTTAAATTTTAATGCATCTAATACTTATTTGAAAGGTCACTTCTATTGATAACCATTTTTTGTTGTTTACATATTTATGACTCTTAATGTTTTACCATAGCTTGTATAATGAAACGATGACATGCAATTTTTTTAGTATCACTCACCTTCACACTCTAAAATTTCCATTTGTTTCAATACTTTGGGAAATATTTAATTGATATTTTTTATTTTCATCAAATTTTCTTTATAGTGATCAATTGTTCATTTTTGAAAAAATTTGGCTATAAAACAACAATAGTGAATTCTATATAAAATGGACAAACATCATGTTTCATATTGACTTTGAAAAAAATTGTGCCCAAAGCTATGATACCAATTTTATGAACTATTTGGTTCAATAACTTAAAATCTATAAAAATGTCCAAGGCAAAAAGCCCATGACAAAGAAACCCATAAAGAACCAATATACAATTAATAATATGACGATACAACCATGGGTGATGTTATACATATCATTGAATAGATGCAAGTGTGAAGTGACATAATTTGTACTTTATTTTTATTTATTTATTTATTTTTATTTATTATTATTATTATTACTAAGTATTGCATTGTTGTAATGTACTTTATGTTGTATTGTAATGTACTTTATATACATTAAAAAGAATAATGTGTATTATATATTGTTACAAGTTTCCTTCTAGGTATAAATACAAATACTTTTGTGAACATATTATGTGCATTTACCCATCAAGCTGATTTAAATGGCTTATCAATCTTAAGTTGGCTTAGCAATATTTGGATGTTGGTTTACTTGTATGGTTACACGCACAATCTCTTAGTTAATTATTGGGTCTCGTAAGTCAATGATACCAACCACGACTCCGCTGACTTGTGTTAGCCTTAATTGATTCGTTGAGAATGTATGTTGTCAAAGGCCAACATGCTTTGACATGTAAATAGATGATTTAAGTTGGTTGATACATCCTCACAATTTCTTACATGATGGTCAATTTCTTTCATTGTCCAAATCCGTCAACAATTATTTTGTAGTTATATGTAAACTTTCATGATCACTCATCAACTTAATGAGTGAGTCATTTAACATGTGGTTAGTCCTACCATCAACAATTTTCCAAACTATGTGTTTTGTCCTAGCATGATAAGTCAAATTCCTTGTAAATGCAACTATACTTTGACAAAAAAATGAATTTTCATGGGCCTTTTTAGTTGCAACCTTATGTTATTCCACAATTATTGAACCAATATTGGCCTACTTATATGCTTTCATTATTGCTATGCATTCAACATCTATGCTTGAAAATTGCACAATTGATTTCTTTTTTAGTGTGGTGAATCCCACCACACAAATTAACTACATGACATGTTCTTATATTATTCTAGCCCATTTGCATCATTGTAGCCCAACAAACTTGGTTGTTGGTTGCAACCATCATAGTATGTCTAGTAAGAGTTTCCTCAAAAATATCTGAAGATTCTCGTCATGGTGGCCCAATGTTTCTAATATAGTGAACCATAAACCTACTAGTGATTCCCACTACTTGTGAAATAGTTGACCTTGTGAAAACAATTGTGTATATTAATATTTTGTCTATAAACTAATTGATATATATATGAGGCTATTAAGAATGTTATAGTGGAAGTATGCCCAACAAGACCTAGATTGTGAAACTAAAATTATTAAACGTTCCAATTCAAAAAAAAAAAAAAAAAATTAGCAGAAGTGAAACTAAATTTCATTAAGAGATGAAAAATACCAAAAAATTAGCGTATGAAACTAAATTTCATTGGAGATGAAAATACCTAGTTGTAGATCCTTCTCTTAAAATCCCAATCAACTAGCAAGATTTTGTTACACAGATGTGTAACAATTCCCCCAGATATGTAATGTACGTAAGTGTATGTGTTTGGTTAACATTAAGCACTAGTGAGTCAATCATTGGATCACTTCCTAGTGCATCTTGTCTATTTGATGGTGAATAGTGTGTATCTAACAAACAATATGCATCATGCAATGAGCTAATGATTGACTCACCGCATGGTGATTAATGTTAGTCGTATTGTTCCCCTGCCTCCAAAATGTCAACCATCAAACAAGATTCAGTTAAGTTGGGCATAACTTCTTACCTACATGGAATCGATGTGTATTTTGTGGTTCCCATCTATGACTAGTCAAGGTGTTGAATCATTTTTGTTGATGTGTGTCGACAAGAAACACATCCTCTTGGAATCCACACTTATCGATTCTAGGTAGGGCCCATCGATATAAGGCCTTATAAACTTTTCCTTCCACCACTTACTTATGTGAAGGACAGAGGGAAGAATCTCTCGCCCCCACTACATATCGCATTACTCATCTTCTCGAGGGTAGAATGATCAAGTGAGTTTTTATTCTTCCATTTTCTTTTCTTCTTCACAGGATTTAAATTTAAACTTGCAATTCTGGTAAATGCATACCATTCAACAATCTGTGTATGCTTGTGTTCTCAATGACATTGGCATAGATTTTCCCTACGAGTTGAAACCCTCTCTTAACAAACCATTTCGATTTCTTGTAGATCCTTTATGAATCATATGATCACCATAAAGACACAACACAAGAGATTATAGTGGAAAACCCTACGAGCTCAAACCCTCTCTTAATAAACCATTTCAATTTCTTGTAGATCCTTTACAGTTCAGATGATCACCATAAGAACAAAGATATTATAGTGGAAAACTCAGGAAAACTCTATTATTGATAATAAGTTCAATATGTATTCAAGTGATATGTAGTTTTTATGAAAAAGTCTCAAATATATATAGGAATGGGATTGAATTTTTTTCATCCAAACGCATAAATGTGGGACCACAAACCTTGTTGGGTTGTTATATTATTTGTAGTGAAAATCGAGGTTGAAGTTTTCAACCAGGGAAGTCGAAGTCAAAGTGATCAATAGAAAGTCGAAGATGTCGACAAGAATTCGATAGGAGGTTGTATGTCAACTGACTGAAGACCAAATGATAGTTGACTGGTAGTCGACTGATAATCTAACTTGAAGTTGACTATAATAGAATCCCAATATTCACGGGATTTGTCGCCAATGATCTGTGTGGATATGTAACGATTTGTTTGGGCACTTTTCTTTAGGGTTTTTCGGTCTACCGTAAATCCTATAAATAAGGTCTTTTTTTACTGTACAAGTTAATCTTTTAGATGTTGTAATGATCTTCATGCTAATATTTAGCAATAGGTTGTTAATCATGTAGATTTAAGCTGAATCGACTACAGGGTTCTTCTTATGTAAAGAAAGAAGGTATGATGTCGATTGTGTCTTAGGTGTTGACCAAGGTTAGGCATGTAACCTTTTATTATGAATGAATAAGACAACAAGTGAGAAAGACACTCAAGAAATGTTGGTTTTCTCGTTTCAGTTTCCACGGTAAAATCTTTGTGTACTGTGTGTTTTCTTTGTCATCTGTTTTCTAGATTAAATATGTTTTCCTCTCTTCTATTAGGTTTAGCATGGAAGTATAGGTTTCCTAAAAAGTGGTATCAAAGATTCATTTAACAACCATGGATTTGAGCTAAACCCTAGGACCAGTAAGAGTCGTCAGTCAAATATATTTAAATTTGTGCTTAACGAATGGTAAGTAGCTCAAGAATAGAGATCGAAAAATTCAATGGCCAAAATTTTGAGCTTTGGAAGATTAAAATTGAAGATATCCTTGTAGATCGAGAACAATGGGCAGCATTCTATCCAAATACCATTTTGACAGGCATGTAGAGGGAAGAATGGGAGAAACTCGAAAGAAGGGAAAGGAGTATGATTCAACTATGTATTGCAAATTAGGTGTTGTTGAATGTCTCAAGTGAAGACTCGGCCAAGAAACTATGGGATAAGTTGGGAAGTTTGTATCAGTTGAAATCCATGGTAAATAAGTTGTTGCTTAGAAAGAAATTGTATCTTCTAAGGATGAGTGAGGGAAGTTTTGTAATTGAGCATTTAAATGTGTTTAATACCATAAGAAACCAGTTATATTTTGTGGATATTAAAATCACTAAGGAGGACAAATGCATTAGCCTATTATGTTCTATGCCAGACTCATGGGATAGCTTAGTTGTGGCTATATGGAGTAATTCAATCACATTAGTGCTAGAAGACGTGGTTGCATATCTATGGTCAAAACAAATGAGAAGGAAGAACATGGAAGTATCAACCAAAGATGCATTAGTGGTGAGAGGTTGACTGGTTGACAGAGATAAAGGAAAATTTTCCAATAGAAAGACTAAGTCAAAGGGTAGATCAAAATCCCATGTTCATTCGATGAGAAGGTGATGGAAATGTGGTAAATATGGGAATTACAAAAGGGATTACAAGTCGAAGGCAATGGAAGTTAGTACAAGATCTGATGAGAAGCAGTCGATTGAGAGAAAGACTACTCAAGACAAAGGAGGCGATGTGTATCCGGAATCAACCACTACATAGTCAAGTCAAGAAGTTTGGTTGACTGACTCATTAGCATCATATCATATGACACCACACAGAGAATGGTTTTGTGAATATGAATGATGTTGGATAGGCATTTTGGATAAGTTTTGGGATCTGTGCAAGAATAATTCAAAGAACAAAAGGCAGTTAGAAGATGGACCAGAGTGCGTGACTGGAGTGGACTTTAGGGAGTCAAAGTGTGTTACATAAGAAAGTGCGACGTAGCAGCGCAAAAGACAAAAATTATTTAGGGTTTTTGGGACTTTTTTTTCCACTTTGTAATGGGCTTAGCCCTATTTTGATGTATAAATATGTAAAGGGTTTTTTACTAGAGGGGTTTAGGAAAACGTTAAGGTGCGTCATGCATGAGTTGAGTTTTTGGCTAAGGGTTTGGATGTTATGATTGAGGTATGAATGAGGAGTAAGGATCACACTACAACAGAACAACTAGGCAGGTTTGGGTAATGTTATTGTTACATATTTTGTAAGCACAATGCACAGTTGTAGAAGATTATCAATAAATAATAGAAGAAGTCAATCATTGCGGACGTAGCCCAAGTTGGGTGAACCACGTTAAACTTGTGTGTTGTGATGTGTTGGGTTTGCATGTTATGATGTTTAATGTTATTGTGCCATGGTGATAAATGCTTAAGTATGTTGAATGTGTTATTCATATATGTTGTTATAATGTCACACAAAGAAGTAATTGGTAATTGAATGAATATCAAGTAAAGGAATGTCGCACATAGGGTATGTCACACGTTAAGTAACTAGTAAGTATTGGAAACCACACACATGAGTAGATGTTTAGTAAAGACATGTTGAATGCCTCGCTTCCCCTCATCACTGCAGAACCTTAGTTCCTACAGCCCCTCTAGATGCCTCGAGTGAGACTTCACTTTCTCTCCAAGTGATGTTGAAAGCGCCAGTGTCTGAGGGTTTTGTTGGTATTTTGATGATTAACCTCGGGTCTACCCATTGCAAACCAACAAATGGTTCTATTGTCAGGACCGATAACTTTAATTGAGGGGAATGTTTTGGAGGCCGAATAAGTAAGATATCACCGAATAGATAGAAAGGAAGCAACAAGACTTTTCCAGAGAACATAATAGAAACCCACGGCTCAATGACAAACAATGGTTGCAGAGGTATGTTTTCACAGATCTTCATGAAATTTTCTTTGGTGAGTTCCTGATAATTTCAACTGAATGGTTATAAATCCTAGTTGAGAATATTGGAAGATATCGAGCTGAAAATCTGAGAAACCAGACCCCTTAATCAATTAGACAATTGAACACAGTAAGTAAAAAGGTTTCTAGAACAATTGATTTTTTGTTGAATAGTATATTAGGGGGTTACATTACAGAGTTTGTGATTGATTGTACACAGTCTTATAGTGTCGTTGAGAGGGAATTTTTCAAGGGTCCGCGTGGAAGATATATGAATGCACCATCTACTTGGATAAAGATGTTACTATGTGATAAGAATGATATGAAGATGGAGTATGATTGCTAAGCGCCTTTGCACACATAGGGGGATTGGGGGATGAACAGAGGATGATCTAAGAGTGGAAAGGATGAGGAAGAATCGGATGGACTGAGGATTCCGAGAGAGGAACACACCAAATCAGATAGAGATATTGGAGTATTGCATTGTGGGAAAAGGTTTAGGTATAGTAAGAAGGAGACTGTGGCCAAGAGAGAAGATCAACATAGAATGTTTGAGAAAAGAGACCCATGTGTAGTACTTAAAATCACACCGTATAGAAAAAGGAAAGAGAAAGAAAATGATCCTCAGTATAGCCAGTAGAAGAAGGAAGTCCATCCTAGATCGGAATCTACGTCAAACCCACAACCCCATGTGCATAACCTATATTTGAAGCAGAAACTAGAGTTGTGTCGAGAGCAATTGTAGTTATTGGAGGAAGTCATAACAATAGTCAGAATAGTGGAAGTAGCTCAGTGAACCAAATTCAATCAACATCATTGAGGGTAAGTACTACACTAAATACAATGGCAGGAATAGATCATACGTTCAGAATGTTTGAGTTTTAGGGAGTGGGGTAGGAGGACCATGAGCAACATCTATTTGTATGTGACATGATATGGACTGCTAAGAATGTTCAAGATGAAGAAACAAAGATTGTGCAGTTAGCCACAATGTTTAGAGGTCATGCATTGGTATGGTACATGAAGTACCAAATGAATAAACCAACCAGAAAGTCAAGAAGTTTAGCAGAGATTGGACAAGCATTGTTAAAGGAATTTCAGAAGCCAAAATCTGAATCTCAGTGCATCACAGAACTAAAGGAAATTAAGCAAGTATAGAATGAGACAGTTTAGGACTACGACCAAATATTTAAGGATGTGATAGGTAGATTGACATTTCATATTCCTGACGAACAACATTGAGAGTGGTTTATTGTAGGTCTATTGTCACACATTCATTGTTCATTGACATAGTAGAAGGTCATGTTGCATCCCAAAGCCTTAGAAATCACGATGAAGTTGGAAGCACCTCCTATAGGATATGGAACAAGTACACTCATAGTTGGTTGCACTGAGAATTCAGTTATCAGAAATAACGTAGGAAAAGGAAAAACGTGAACATGTTTGGTGTATTACATGTAAGACAGAAGTCCATCGAAAGGAAGAATTTCCAACATTCACGTGAAAGTATATGGCTACAAGGGCACCAAACCCATTGGCATGAGGTAGAGGTATTGTGATATATGTAAGACATGGGACATCATTTGACTAAATTTTCCTTACTGCAGAAGTATCAAAGTACAACAAGAAATTTATTCTATAATTTTTTCAAATCAGTAGGACACGATGAAAAAGATTGGTGCGCATTTGACTTAATGAGACAGTGTACTTTAGATGCGTACATCACGATGAAAAAGATTGGTGCGCATTTGACTTAATGAGACAGTGTACTTTAGATGCGTACATAATCCATGAAGAAAATGTCACAGCGGAATAAGGGGTTTCATAGTACAATACTCCAAGAGGATTTAATCAAGGTGGACAAGGAGGATTTGGCAGAGGTTGGGGATGTGGAGGATTTGGTCGAGGAGGCAGAGGACTTATAATTTGTTATAATTGCAATCAACCTGGACATCTTGCAAGAGATTCCATGAATCCTTGCACGATGTGCATGTATTCATAGCATTAGACCATGTGACAAAAGATTGTCCTCAAATCATAGTGAAATGGCAGGCAAGAGGGAATTAGAATCAGAACCAGAACCTAGAGATGATAGCATCTAAGGAGTGTGACGATCAGCCCAAAGTAGAAATTGTTACATGCAGAGGAATGAGAGTTGGACCAAATGTGACAGAAAAAGGAAAGGGGGTTGAGCAATGGATAAGGGAAGAAGTTGAACCTACACCAAAATTTAATCCACAGAAAGAGAAAGAAACATATCACCAAACTAGGAAGGAGATACTAGGACCGAACTTGATAGCATCAATGTCAAAGACACCACCAATATATGATATACTGCCATTTTATGATTGCGCTATTCCAGAAAGGCCATTTGAAAAGGTAAATACTTTGAAATATTTTCTAAAGAGTTGTTTAGAGGTGATGCAAGAAAAAACAAAGTTGAATGCACTACGTGGGATGATCAACCAATACACCCCAGACAGAGAAATACCTACGACACATGGAACAATGAACCAAGTATCGTGCAAGAAGAGGACAAACAAAGAATTTAGATTAAGTGTGCAGAAAGGAGAATATGACATGGATAATTTCATCTTGGAGTTAGGATCAGGTGTCAATGTTCTTCCAAGACAAACATGAGAGTTGATAGGGAAACCAAATTTAGTTCAGTCGACTATTTAGTTGAGTTTGGCTAACCAACATAAGATAATATTGATTGGGAGACTGGTAGGAGTACTTGTGAACATAGACGGAGTGCGCTGTGTAGTTGACTTTGAGGTCATTGAGATCATGGATAATATTTAGCCGTATCTAGCATTGCTCGGACTGGATTGGGACTTTGACAATCAGACGATTATTAACTTGAAGAAAAGAGAAATGATTTTTTAAGGAGGAGGCTTAAAGTTCACTGTGCCATTAGACCCCATGGAGGCAAGAATATATGTGAATCTTGTGAGAAAGGAAATTGATAATATGTACAATATGATAGTGCGCATGGATGATTTATGTCAATCCCACTTGAGATGGTGCGCTTAGTTGGAGAAGCATTGGCTCTTGCACATCAGAATTAGAGGAAGGAATTGAACATTGGTATCACAAGTTGCACGAAGTATCGACCAAAAGATGTACTACTTGCATTATTTGCTCTTTGTGTTGGATCAGAACAGAGGTATGTGATACACCAAATTTTGATGGATTAACTGAGGTAAGCTATTTTGTCAAAGAATTTGAGTTGCAAATACCTGAACACCAAATATTTTTAGCATTAGATGTTGCAATGACAGCAGCTCCAACGAGATGGTGAGAAACACACAAGGAAGGGATAAATAATTGGCAGCATTGTAAAAGGATGATACAAATCAGATTTGGAATAGAAGAATTTAGGCACTAGTATACAGGGATGAGCAATTCGAAGGATCATGTTGCGTAGTGTATTACAACTTGGAGACATATTCCAAAGCAATAATGGACACACTGATTCAGACATACACTTGAGACAGTTCCCAAGAACTGGTATCTAGAGCTAGAAGTGCACAGAGGAACAACGGATTGGGAAGAACTCACCCACAGTTTTAAGGTAACATTTAATTTTGAACCTGAGTCACCTTTAGTAGATGCATCTATGTAAGTGATTAGAAGTAATTTTTTTGTGGAAGAAGGTCAGATAGAAATAGTACCTACATCTAGTGTGCATAGAGAGTTTGTAATAGTACATGAGCTACTAGAATGTTACAATGTTATTGAAGAAAATCAAGAGGAAGAAGATCCAAGAAATGTACAAGTGATAAAGACTAAAGGGAAGCACGACATAGTAGGTCTAGACCTTGATTCTGATGCATATGTGAAGCCATTAAGGGTGTGTAAAATGAATATTGGCATGGAAGAGAAACCTAAGTTCACGAATATTGGTGACTACTAGAACGATGATACTGTGGAAAAGATCGTAGACCTACTACATGATTATCAAGATCTCTTTTTGACGACCTTTTCAAAGATGAAGGAAATAGTTGGAGAATTGGGTGAGATGAAGATCGCATTAAAACTAGATGCTAAACCAGTAAGACATAGACCTTATAGATTGAATATGAAGTAAAAGGAAAAAGTGAAACAAAAGCTTGACAGGATGATAGAAGTTGGAATCATTGATCCTATCGCAGAGTCCAAATAGATAAGTCCAATGGTAGTGAAAGATAAGAAGATAGGGGGTATTAGAATTTGTGTAGACCTAAGGAAGTTGAAGGATGTATGTTTACATGATCCTCTTATGACCCCCTTTACAGAAGAAGTGTTAGAAAAAATACGAGCGCAGGAGGCCTACTCATTCATTGGTGAATTTTTAGGATACCATCAGATAAAAAATGCACCAGAAGACAGACATAAGATGGCATTTGTGACAGAATGGGGAAGCTTCCAGTACATCGTGATGTTGTTTGGGTTAAAGAATGCACCTGTTGTGTTTTCTAGAGTAGTTTTCGTAGCCTTTAAGGATTTTATTCATAAGTTTCTTGAATTATACTTAGATGATCGGACTGTGTTTAGTGTGTTGAAGGATCACATAGAAACTTTATGGTTGATTCTTGATAGGTGTAGACGATATCAAATGTCATTAAATTTGAAGAAATGTATTTTTTACACACTGTTTGGGATATTATTAGATCACATGGTATGCAAGCAGGGTTTGTTGGTTGATCCTACCAAGATATAAGTGATTGTTAATTTTCCACCGTGTGAATTAGTGAGACACTTGATAACAACTTTGGGTCATACAGGATACTACAGGAAATTTATTAAATGTTATGCGCAGATTACAACTCCAATGGAAAATTTATTGAAGAAAGAGGCTAAGTTTCAATGGAATGAAGATTGTCAACAGGGTCTGGACGTATTGAAGAAAAAGCTAGTCATTGCACCCATTCTGGTGTTCTCGTATTTGCAGAAATAATTTCACGTTGATGTGGATGCATCATCGATAACACTTGGTGCAGTATTAGTCCATCCAGGAGAGGGAGATATAAACCATCCAATTGTGTTTGCTAGCAGGAAGTTGTCGATGGTTGAGAAGAATTACATGACGATAGAAAGGGAATTCTTGGCCATGGTTTATTCCTTGCATAAGTTCATACGCTACTTATTGGGGTCCCATTTCAAGATGTATACAAACCACACTGCACTGAGATATCTAGTGAACAATACATTGTTGGGGGGGAGAATTTGCAAATGGTTATTGTTGTTCGAGGAGCATGATTTCGAAGTTATAGTGAAACTGAATGCAGGACCAGACCATTTGTCATGAATATTGACAGGAGAAGACATAGGAAACCTAGATGATAGTTTACCAGATGTGCATTTATTCACAGTTTACATGGTAGATGACCACTTTGCAAAAATTGTCCAATATTTGAGCACAGGAGTGGCTCCATCTGACATAACTGTAGCACAAAAGAAGCAATGTGTGGTTAAAGCGGTAGATTATCATTTGATTGAAATAAATTTATATAAGTTAGGCATAGATAGGATACATTGACATTGTGTGCTAGAACATAAGAAACCAATGATCCTAGCATAAGAACATGATGGAATTGCAGAAGGACATTATGTGGTAAAGGTGACAACATAAAAGATCTTGCATGCAAGGCTATCGTGGCCCACCCTACATAAATACATGAAGGAATATTTTCATAGCTGTGACATTTTCCATGGAGTAGGAAGAATGTCGTGCAAGGATGAAATTCCCTTGAATCCGCAAGTCACCTTACAGGCATTTGGCAAACGAGCAGTGGTTTTTTTTGGACCTATCAATCCACCAATGAGGAGAACATGATCTAGGTACATAATTACCATGACAGACTACTTGGCAAGGTGGGTAGAGGCAAAACCAATTACAAACTGCAACACAGAGACAAATTCATAGTTCTTATTTGAGAACATAGTTACAAGGTTTGGGTGTCCTAAAGTAATAATGAGAGATCAAGGGATTCACTTTTTGAACAAGACAATTGCAGCATTGACAGAATATTTCCAGATACAACATCAAAACAACACTCCATATCACCTGCAAGATAATGGAATTGTGGAGGACTTCAATAAGATAATGGAGAATGCATTGACCATGGTGTGTAATGTAGGATGGGACAACTTGTATTTAAGGATTATAGACGTGCTATGGGATTATAGAAATACATGCAAGAGGTTGATAGTTCAGGAACCCTTTAGATTACCATATGGTCAGGAAGCAGTCATCCCCATGGAATTTCTTGTACCGAGTCTATGCATTGTTGCAATGGAATACCTTATGGATTTCAATGTAATAGAAGAAAGACTATCACAATTACTAATATTAAAGGAAGATCGATTTGTTGTAGGGTTCCATAAGCAAGTACAAAAGGCATGTCATGATCGACACATCAAGTTGAAGAAATTCAATACAGGAAATCTAATACTGCTCTATGACAGTAAGTTCTTACAACACCCAGGAAAGTTCAGGACGCACTGGCTAGGGACATATGTGATCATATATGTGACTGAAGGAGGTGTTTTTCAACTAGAATAGTTGGATGGACAAGTTGTGGAAGGACTAGTGAATGGGAGTCGACTAAAACTATACAGGTATGGTCGTCCTTCCATGCACTAGATGAATTGCACAGAATAAGTTGTATCATAGTGTATTATAGAAATAAAAGGAAGAAAAAGAAAGTAAAATAGGAAAAAACGAGAAAATATTTGAGGGAAGAAGTCATAAGTTGAATAGTTCATGGAGTTAAGGAAAATGGAAAATGTCGTAGAAGAGAAAGAAGCAAGCAAATGAGCATATAGACGAAGGAAGCAAGTTTGTGCAGAAAGTAGAGATCGCGTAGAGAGAAGAAATTATGCGAATGACAGCTAAGAGTAGTTAAGACATTCCATGAAGGGACATGCATTAAAGAACAAATATGATGGCAGAGTAGTGGAAGCGCATAGTCATAATTAAAAATTGATAGAAAAATCATTCGAAATTGACCTTAATCGAAAGACTGCGGGAACAAGTGTGACAAATATTTTTATAGGGTGGTCGATTTAGACTGTAATCTATTGGAGGATATAACATTATTGCAAGACATGGAAGAAATTGAGTATAAGCACAATTAGATGAGACTGCAATTAGGGATGCATAGAGCCATCTCACTATAAAATAAGCAGAAAGGGTAGGCCATTGTTGCTTATCCATTTGAGAAGATAGGTAGAAGTGTCGGGTGTCGTATAGAATCTTAGCGTAGTGAAGAGAAAGAATGGAGGGCAAAAGAGCTAATTGTGGTATAACAGAGGAATATGGAACCACCTACGACCACAATACAAAGTCGTAAGTAGTCCGCAGTACCAATGCAAGAGGAATTTCCGTGATCGGTAGCAATCGACCCTAGTTTAGAAAAAATTCCTAGAACTAGACTGCACAAAATAGAAGGCAACATAAAATCATGACAGAAACTAAATGAACTAGAGATGCATCAAGAAGGATCATAAGAACATGAAGAACATGGAAAGATAATTTTATGCGCAAAAATGACCTAGGTATGGTGATAGTTATGATACTAGAGAAACAAGAAATCCCTCTACCCATATTGAAGGAGAAACTTACGAATGAGTTCCATGCTTATTCAACTCCACCATTGTCCAGGAAGAAAATATTAAGTTAGCATGAAGTGCGCAGAATGTAGGTGAAATTTTGTAGTACAAAACCCGTGAAAACGAAGTCAACCTTCGAAGCATCCATGGCACACTGGAAGAAGGCTTGAGTGGCTCGGGATAAGCCACAGGTGAGTGTTAGGGGCATGTTGGATAGGAATTTTAGATAAGTTTTTGGATATGCGCTAGAATAAGTCAAAGAACAAAAGGCAGTTAGAAGATAGACCAGAGCGCGCGATGAGAGAAGACTTTAAGGAGTCAACTACATGACGGAGTAGCACACAAAAGACGAAAATTAGTTAGGGTTTTTGGGACACTTTTGTCCACTTTGTAACAGGATTATCCCTATTTTGATGTATAAACATTTAAAGGGTTTTTGGGTAGATGGGTTTGGGAAAACGTTAAGGTGCGTCATGCATGAGTTGATTTTTTAGCTAAGGCTTCGGGTGTTATGACTAAGGTATGAATGAGGAGTAAGGCTCACACTATAGAAAAATGTATAGGCATGTTTGGGTAATGTTATTGTTGCATATTTTGTAAGTGAAAGGTGCATCTGTAGAAGATTATCAATGAATAATAGAAGAATGCAGTCATTGTGGACATAGCCCATGTTGGGTGAACCACATTAAACCTATGTGTTGTGATGTGTTGGGTTTGCATGTTATGATTTTTACTGTTATTATCCCATGGTGATAAATTCTTAACTATGTTTGATGAGTTATTCATATATGTTGTTATAATGTCATGCAATGAAGTAACTGGTAATTGAATGAATATCAAGTAAAGGAATGTCGCACACATGGTATGTCGAATGTTAAGTAACTATTAAGTAATGGAAACCACACACATGAGTAGATGGTTAGTAAAGACATATTGAATTCCTTTCTTCCCCTCATCACTACAGAACCTTGGTTCCTACAACCCCTCTAGATGCCTCAGGTGAGACTTCACTTGCTCTGCAGATGATGTCGAAACGGATTGTGTCCGAGGTTTTTGTTGGTATTTTGATTATTAACCCAGGGTCTGCCCACTACAAGACAAAAAACAATATGAAGGAGGAGATGTGTTCTTGGGGGACAAATCGACAACCAAAAATTGTTGGATGTGGAAGAGTCCGAATGATACTATATTATGGGATGAGTAGAACCCTTCCGGGTGTGCTACATATTTTAGGTTTGGAAAGAAGCCTGGTATCTACCAACAACATGAGTGATGCAGGAGTACACAAAGGTTTGGAAAGAAACCTGATATATGTCAGCAAGATGATTGATGCAAAAGTGCACACTCTATTTCAGAAGGATACGTGAAAGATGGTTAGAGGTGCAATGGTCTTAATGAAAGGAGTTCGGATTGGAACCCTATACAAGTTGTTAGGTAATGTTGACTTGACTAGATGTAACAACATCATTATTCCTGAAGATGACTCGAATTCAAATCAACTCGACTCAACTTGAGATGAGTTGATTCAAATCGACTCGAAAAGTATTTATCAATTCAACCCGAACATGCTATGGCATGAGAGGATGGGACACATTCGAGAAAAAGGACTTCGAGCTATGTGTAACAAAGGTATGGTCGAAGATTTCCCTGAATGTAATTTAGAAGTCGATTTTTGTGAACATTGTATATATGGAAAACAAAGTCGGGTGAGGTTCCCATCTGGAGTGAAAAGGACAAAGGGGATTCTAGAATTGGTTCATAGTGATGTGTTTGGCCCTGTTTCAGTTCCTTCACTTGGTGGATCCATGTATTATGTCTCCTTCATAGATTATTTTTCCAGGAAGACATCGATATATTTCCTAAGGAAGAAATTAGCGGTTTTCGAGAAATTCAAAGAGTTTAAGTCTCTTGTGGAAAACTAGAGAGATAAGAAGATAAAGATGTTGAGAACTGATAATGGTGGTGAATTATGTGGATAGGATTTTGAGCAGTTCTGCAAATAGTGTGTTAAGCCCTAATATTGGCTCATTACCCCTTAATTGGGGCATATTAGATTAGTAATGCTATTTTATTTATGTCAGCTTTAGGCCATTAGTTGTAATTTAGATTAGTAATGTTATTTTAATTATGTCGACTTTAGGCCATTATTTGTAAT
>SNQJ01S0069975.1:1102-15956 GCA_010110895.2 Picea sitchensis | reverse complement strand
CCCCCTCGAAGAGGCTTATTATCTGAAATTATCTCTTTTTCAAGGCGTTGAGTACTTTTCCTGAGGTTTTTATATGCTATATTGATGTTTGGTTCTTAACATAGTGTGGCATAGCATGCAAAAATACCATACCATATACGCCACAAAAAAATGGAGGTGTTGAAAGAATGAATAGAACATTGATGGACAAGGCAAGGAGCATGTTTAGTGGTGTTGGGCTCACATAAGAGTTCTGGACAGAGGCAGTCGACACTGCAAAATATTTGGCGAATATGTCTCCTTCATCAACACTAGTCGACATGACTCCACATGAGGTATGGTATGTTAAAAATCCTTCAATTTCACATCTCAAAGTATTTGGATATGATGCATTTGTGGATGTTCCCAAGGAAAAGAGGAGAAAGTTGGACAACAAGGGAGTCAAGTGTATTTTCATTGGATACAAACAAGGAATGAAAGGATATAATCTCTGGGATCCTGCATCAAGGAAAACAATGTACAGTCAAGATGTGGTATTTACAGAATTCAGAAGGAAGTCTGAGTCTGAAGTGGTTCAAATAGAGAATAATCCAGAGAATGTGAGATTTGAACTAAGGAATGAAGAATAAAATGATTTAGATGAGTCAAATAAATCAGATGAAGAGGTGGAACAACCAACCCTGGTTGTAAGGAGGTCTGAATGAGTAAGAAAACTAGTCGAAAGGTGTAGTCCACCCAACTTTTATTCTGCATTTGTGTTAACTGCCACCAATGAAGATCCCAAGTCGATCAAGGAGGTAGTTGAATCGATAGAGGATAGACTCTAGAAGGATTCCATGATCGAAGAAATGAAATCCTTACATAATAATGAGACGTGGAATTTAATCGAATTACCTAGTGGAATAAATCATGTCAGTAGAAAGTGGGTATTCAATAAAAAGATGAATGCAATAGGTCAAGTCGAGAAATTCAAAGCTCGTTGGTAGAGAAGGGATATTCCCAAGTCGAAGGAGTCAATTTCAGTGAGATTTTTTCCCTTGTTGCAAAATTAACTTCCATTAGAATACTAATGTCTTTGACTGCAACATTTGATCCGGAAATAGAACATAGGGATGTGAAGACAATGTTCCTACATGGGGACATGGAAGAATAAATCTACATGAAATAGATTGAAGGATTTATAGTAAAAGGAAAGAAAGAGCTAGTGTTCAAATTGAAGAGATCCCTTTATGGTCTAAATCAATCACCAAGGATGTGGTATCAAAAGTTCGACATACACATCCTTAGTTTTGGATTTATGAGAAGCAAATTTGATCACTACATATATTCCAAGGTATAAGGTGTTTCATATATGTAGAATTGTATGTCGACAACAAGTTGTTGATCGGAAAAAACATGGACGCAATAAAGAGGGTGAAGAAGCAACTATCCTCCAAGGTCAACGTGAAGGATCTCGGTGCAACAAAGCTTCATTCTGGGAATGGAGATCAAGAGAGATTGGGCAACTAGAAAGATCTGGTTGAATTAGAAGAAGTATATTGAAACAATTTTGAAACGTTTCAACATGCAAGATTGCAAACTTGTAAAGGTGTCAATTTCTGTGGGAGCAAGGGTAATTGTTGAACATTGTCCAAAGACACATGAATAAATAGAGGATATGGCATGTTTCCCCTATGCAATTGATGTTGGTAGTCTAATGTATGTGATGGTATACACTCGACCATAAAGTTCCCATGCAGTGGGAGTGATAAGCAGATACATGTCGACACCTAGAAATGAGTGTTGGACAATTGTCAAGAGAATATTCAGGTATTTGTGTGGAACAAAAGACTATGATATATTCTACCAAGGGAAGCTTGAAAATGACAGTTAAATAGATGTACATGGATTTATTGACGTCGAATGGGTTGTGTTGACGATGATTTTGTCAACAATACTTAGCCGACAAAGTGTTGTCAAACTCCCCCTTGAATCATACTACTTGCACAAAGTTTCACTTATTATCATCAAAGGTTGGCGCAATGTTCTTGGAATTTGTTTTTTGACACTTGACTTAATTCTAAGCTTGACCCTTTCCTCGCTCCTCACATTATTCACATCGATGACACTATATGACAAAAGACTCTATTATCACTCTTTATTTCCATATAACTCACCTTATATACATAACCTTTGATGAGAGAGTAAATGAATACCATATTATAAGCTTGAAATCATTCCATGTCTTGCCCAACATATTACCAAACATATTGCTTTGCATGGTCTTTCTCACTTTTCAAAATGTTACTCTTTCATATCATAAAATCCCTGTGTCTATATAACCCTTTAATATGAGTGAATAAATGAATTCTTGAAAGCTACTCAAGGCCATTTTATGTTATAACTTTGGCTTTATCTCATACCTTTCCAAAAGCAAATATATCATTATTTTTTTCAAAACCCTTTCAACAAGACATCTTTAATATTTATTATTTAAATAAAGTATCTTCACTTTAATTTGAAAAGGGATTCATTACTTACTAAGTGATGTCCTTATATCAAATGTATTATGTGATGACATTTTGGAATGTATTCTTCGTTCAAGGATACCTACGTTCATGGTTGGTTTTACTTCACATTATTGAAAAATGAGTTTGGCCAACGATATATCAAGACCGACGTTCCGTATATGTGAAAGACAAAGGCTATAACCGAGTAATCCACATTGGTAATTAAATGCAAACATTAGATAACAAGAACAAGTGGTTGCTTGAGGTAATAAAATATATTGTCTTTTCATATTTAACCAAAGTTTCCTCCACATATGCAAATGGTTGAAATATTATTACCGAAAGACAAAAGGGAGTGCCATTGGAGACTTCCTTGCGTGTTTATTGAAGGTACTTAATGTTTGAGCTCTCGCAAGAGTCTAGAGAGAGGAACTGTGGAAAAGAACCATGTGAATATATTATTGATTCTCTTACGTCTTCGTCAAGCATGTGATCACCCTCTTCTTGTTAAAAGTTACTTATCCATTTCTACTTGGAGATCTTCAGTAGAACTAACAAGGAAACTACCCACAGAAAAACAGATTGATCTGATAAATTGTTTGGAAGGTTCATTGGCTCTTTGTGGCATATGTAATGATGCCCCTGAAGAAGCTATTGTCATTGTATGCAGTCATGTATTTTGCAATCAGTGCATATTATACCACCTTTCAGACGATACCATTTTCCCTACTCCAGGATGCAAAAGTCATCTGAAAGATGATTCTATGTTTTATCTAACTTCCTTAAAGCATTGCACTTCTGATGATAATGTCAATGATGACATCTCAACAAGTTTGGGAGGGGTCAGTGAACTGGATTTGAAATTTGATAATACAGGATTTAATTCTTCAAAGATCAAAGCAGCGATGGAAACTCTCCAAGCCCTCCCAAAGTTAGGTACAAGTGCCTCAAGCAACAATTCTGTCAATAATATCAATAAATATTCAAGTTTTCCAGGCATCAAGGTAGAGGTTATTGTGCAGGAGAACATAGCTAAAATTTCTGATAGCGATAATAGAAATCAAGATGCATAACCAAGTCTAAAGAATCAGATTATAGAGACATCAGAGAAAGCTATAATTTTCTCCTAGTGGACTATTATGTTGGATTTTCTCGAGGTTCCACTAAGAAAATCATGCATACAATATAGAAGGATGGATGGAACTATGTTTGTACTTGCACATGATAAAGATGTGAATGATTTCAAGACACTCCCTGAGGTAACTATTATGATAATGTCCCTGAAAGCTGCAAGTCTTGGTCTCAACATGGTTGTTGAATGTCATGTTCTTCTGCTTGATCTTTGGTGGAATCCAACAACTGAAGACCAAGCTATTGACAGAGCACATCGAGTTGGACAAATGTGTCTTGTAATTATTTCCCGATATATAGTTAAAGATACTGTGGAAGACCGTATTTTAGCACTCCAGGAACGAAAGCAAGAAATGGTTGCATCAACATTTGGGGAGGATGGAGCTGGTGGTCGTCAAACATTCCTTACGGAGCAGAAATTGAGATATCTATTTATGGTTTGAGGACATTGGTCTTAGTTCAACAAAGGACAAGTGATTGAGGAGTTACAGAAAAATAAGCTAAGCTAATGTATTGGTTGAGAAATAGTTTTGGGCATTCATGGGAGCAAGTTGTACATGTAAGTGAAATTTTGAGCTTTGTGTGTTGTTGCATAGCATTGCTCATGGAAGGTTCCTTAGAAGTTCTTAGTACAAGACTTGTTCTTATTGTAACAATTTATTCCTCTTCCATTAAATGGCTTCCCACAGAAGAACTTGAAAACGATGTCATGTGTTGTGACAATATCTTACAATGGCCTTTAACTATCATAATTGATTTTTTTCTATAAAATAATGTTAATTAGTAAATTTATTAACATCACTTTCAAGAGAAGTTTCAGAAGCATCACGTTCTCGAGGAACCGTTCGTTTATAACGATTACATTTTTTGCAAATAAAATTATGTTATTTTTTTGAAAGGAGGTGGTTCAAGTCATTTTTCACTTCAGATCGCTTCAACCCACAAATAACCCTAATTGTTAACTGATTGCAACCACCCATCAAACACTATTAAATTAGCAACAATCAACAGGAGAAAAGGGGAATTAGAAAAAAAAAAAATTGAGGAGAGAAAACTATTGAGAGGTATGCTTGGAGTGTAGTGAGGCTTTTCCTTTTTAATTCATCATTCATCCTTTACTTTCAACAAGGATTGACGACATTTTTGGCAACAGGGAGTCTTGTGAAGCAGCGAACGGATGAGGCGAGGATGAGCTTGGCTGGTTTTCATGAGGTGAAATGATTTCTTGTCAGTTTGTTGTACTTAAGCTTAAGTTTATTTCAGCACTAATCAATTTCTGATATGCAGGTCCTCACTTTGTGTTATCACCACCATCGCTCCAATCCATTTTGGGTCAACTTTCTTCTTTTATTCTCTCTTGGTCTTTCTATTGTAACCTTGTTCTAGAATGGCTAAAGACTAAATACTTGGCCCAAGTCTACGCAAATATTTGTAAATTTCGAAACTCCAGGAAATATATGGGGAGAAATTTTAATTAGTGATCAAAATTCTTTACACTCTGAAGTTGTTTCTTATTTGTTTTCTATTTAAATATTTGTGTTTTTCATCTTTATTAATTCAATACTTTAACTTAAAAAAATAATAATAATAAATTCAAAAGAAAATTAATTAACTATTACTTCTATAACATGATGTATATAAGTTCCTCTCATCATTATTTTTATTTATAGGTATAAGCTTTCATTATTTTCTTTATTTCATTTGCTTTAGTTTTTCTTTTATCATAGTTTGACTTAAAGAAAATTAAAATACCAATCCATTACACTGTTTTATAATTAATTTTTGGTAGTTATTAAATCAATTTCTTGTTTAATAAATTCTTCTTTTAATTAATCACTTTAGCACTAACGTTCCCTAACTTTTGATTAGTTTTTCTTTGATTACTTCTTGCTAAAATAAATACAAAAGAAAACATTTTTATTTTTTAATCTTATTTGTTGCATTCTTTTTAGTTGTTTAAATTCTTTTAGGATTTAATTTTGTTATTACAAATGTATAAAATCACATATAAAAGCATAAAAATTACAAATTGCATAAAAAACAAATATTGTTAAAAAGTAAAAGTACAAGGCAAAGGGATTCATGCTTCGACTGTAGGTTAGAGGAGATTTAGCTTAAGTTCAATGTGTTCTTTTATTGGGGATTTAAACCTAGGGTGACATTCTTGTCTCTTCTCGCCTAGCCCCATGGGAGGTCGAGATGTTGGTGTTGGGGACCCTTTAGTCCCTTGACGTCAATAGGTTGGAGATACGGATCGACGAAGGTTGACTAGTGGATATGTGTTCAAGATGTTCGGTGGAGAAAAGAAGCAGTATGGTTGCAACAGACGTGTTCATGGATTGGATTTGAGTAGAGAGATATGAAGATAAATTGTGATCGTCAAAGCACAATATTTTTGGCAAAGAACCCAACTTATCATTCCAAGACTAAGAATTTAATGTACAATACCATTTAGTTAGAGACATGGTGGAAAGCAACAATGTGTTGCTGGAGAAAGTAGACACATTGGAAAACATAACAGACTCTATGACTAATTATGTGAGTGTTGTGAAGCTCTCTTGGTGTAGAGAGGAAATGGGCATTACTCCCTGGGTAACGTCCCCAACTGTAACACCCTATTTCCCCCACTCTGTAAAAATAACTATACTGGCCAAGAACTATGGAAAACTAAAAGATGTGGATGTGTGATTTGAATGGACCTTAGTAAAAAGGTCCATGAATGTAAATAATGTTATGAATATATATATAATTGCAGAGAGGGGGAAGTGCTGAAAAAGAGACCACGATGGCTGAAGAAAGGTGGTGGAAGGTGTTACACATCAAAATTACTCACTTCGATAGTGTCGCAAGTGTCGTCATTACAAGTGTCGCAAGTGTCAAGAAAGCATACTTCCATAATGCCTATGTCGTACCTATAACAACATCAGAAAGACACTTGAAGCACCTCAAACATTTGATTTGGAAGAAGAGGAATGGTTAATTGGGATTATGAACCTCTTGCCATTTAAAAGAACCACTAAAGTTGATTTTTTAGAGGAGAGCGCTCCCCTATACCTCTCTCAGGAGTGTTGGCACCCCCCTATAGACTATTAGGGAGCGTTATAACACTCTGACAGCCCTTTTGGAGGAGCGCTCCTACTCTCAAGAGTGTTGACACCCCCCTATACATTACTAGGGAGCGTTATAATGCTCTAATTGCCCTTTTCAGGGAGCGCTACCTATTTTGGGCAACGGTTGGTTTGTTGTGAAGAATGGGGGAAAAATCTCTTCTATCTTTGAAGGCAGTTGGATCCGAATCCTCAGTCAAGCCATGATCTTAGAGAAGATCCCTAACTGAAGGAGGAAAATCCTCAAATTACCCTAAAGATATCTCAAGTGGTTGGGCCTCTCTAAACCTATATAAGCAGGCTCTCTCATGGTGAAAAGGGAGGAGGATTAGAAGCATGAAACCTATGATCTCATTGGAAACACACAGTGAAGTGGAGGAGAATAATCAATGAAGTTGTTGTCATTCTGATCGTGGGTGTTTTGAGCAAGGGTTAGACAAAGAGAATTCAATGAAGATGTTGAACTCGCATCTACGGTTTTAAGTTTCCTTCGTTGTTGTTCTCATCAATATAGTATGCTTGGCCTGTTTCTTTCTAGTTCGTGCTTGATCTCACATGAACTTGTCTCTAAGTAGATAGATCTATTTTAAGCTAATCTCAGTAGAGTAGGAAGTGGTTGTACTTTCATTTGTCTACAGGGCTTGTCGAGGAGCGAAAGATTGGAGCTCAACTCGGACCGTGCAAGGACAAACACCAGTAAAAGGTACTTCTTTTCTCCTTCCTCCTCATACATTAGTTTATCTAGGTCTAAAAGGAAGTCAGTGACCATGATAAGCATCTGGTGTCTTAAGAGTTAAAAGTCTAGCTCTCAAGAGGAGATCTACCTGTCCGCAGGGAGATTTTCCTTCAACAGAAACTGGCGACTCCACTGGGGACCGAATCGAAACCTTTTAGTTTTGGTTTTCCTCATAGAACTTGTCTTACCCCTTGTTCTTTTTAAGACCTTCTTCACCCCGTATGTTTGATTTCACATGCTAATTGACTCCTTACCCCATCACATTCAGCTTGATTGCCAAAATTTCACTGAAATTTTGGGTTTTTGGACAATTTTCTGAGTTTTTGAAGCCTGGCGCCTCTGTGCCTATGTTAGCCCAGTGCCAACACTCCCTGGAAGACTTAGACAGAGCTTTATAATGCTCTGGTGTCCCTTACACCAGAGCACCAGCCTCTCCTTTGCAAAAATACCTTCCAAAATTGCATTTTTTGAGGTCCAGACCTTGTTTTTTGACTTGCTGAGGTTCTTTGTGATTCAATGCTTCTTGTTTTTGAACTTTGACATCCTTCCTTATGAGGAATAAGCGCTTTTCTGTTCATATTTTGAGGCCTTCTTCTTCATTTTGAGTTTTTCTGCTGTTGAGAACTTGAAATCAATCCACTGCTTTCTTCTCTCCTATCCGACTGAGCGGGAACTCTGGTGAAGGGCATCAGGAATCTGTGAACCATCTTATCTAGTTCTTTGAGGTCATCGTTCTTAAACACCTCTCTTTTGTGTGAATTGTTTGATTTTTCTTTGTTATCTTTTGTTTTCTGATTGCTTCTTGTTTCAATCATAGCAAGAGGGTGTGTGTCATTTGTGCGAAATCTGCTTATACTTGTCTGAATATCTTTGATCTGAAAGGGTAGTTAGTAAGAGAAGTTTTTTGCATTGAATCATCATTCGCATACAAACGACAAAGATACATTTTAGTGATTGATTTTCATATTAGAAGGCATTTTTGAAAATGTTTTAGCATTGCATTGGATTCGATTGAGAACCAATTGATTGAGGACATTTCATATTAGTGTTTGAGAGTGAAAATGACTTTTTCTCTTTCCATTAAATAGGCGTTCATTGAAAATAAATGATTGCTTATCATCTTCCATGCATCTTTTTGGGAATTGAGTCCTCATCTCATCATTTTCACTTTCGTGCACCCTTTGAGTAAAGAACAGCTGTAAAACGAACGCTAATTAAAAATCATCTAGAACATTTTTTGTTTTTAGGATCTTCCACCAATAGTAGACTAGGGTTAGCACCTTGGATTAGGTTGTGAGTACAACTCTCCAAAGTTTTCAAAACACACATTAGCATCCTGAGCTAGGGAGAGTTAAATCCAATTGTCGTATTGGTTTTCTAGGATCCCCCTCTCACACAGGGGTTACGCACGAGGTCACATTCAGGAAAATTACGGAGATTATCCCTCCGTGGTTCAACTATTTGTAGTGGTCAAATCGTATATTGGGAGTCACTTGGAGGTGTACCCATGATTATGTCTGGGAGCCTCTCGGGTTGATTTCAGACTTGTTATCCTACCCATACGTTTCGGATTGGACTGTCGACTATACCCGCCCAGGGACTCACTGTGAATTGGTGTCTTTAGTTGCCATAATCTTTATGTACTTTCACAAGGTGACAGTGAAGGGAAGTCTCACTGTACCTGGAACAGACATTGGTCAAAATCACTCGGGCTCCTTGGAGGGTAAATCCACAATTACTGCGTGGAAGCTTGCACCAAGGTGAAAGTCCGTTAAGTAGGTCTCCATTGTAACTATTCCACCATATCCTAGCCCCTTCTTGACTTGATCACGCGATGTTGGATTTCATCACCAACTAGTACAATCATCGAGAGAAGTTTTGTCTGCTTGGTTGATTCCTAGATTTTTTTTAGCATATGTTGTTTCTTTCTGTTAGTTGGCCCTAGAGTTTCAGTGTGTTCTGTTATTCTCCACAATTTAGCCCGTAGACGATAAAGGTCTTTGTCGATCACGTAGGATGCAAGGGATGCCTCCAGAAGGCTATCAACCCTTACCTCCTAACCCTCCAGAAGACAATTACCGTAGAGAGGTAGAAAATCAATCCGACGTTGGAAGTGTTATTGCTCCTCCGTTAGATAACTCAGAAGGAGCTTTGGTCACGGTTGCAAATCCCACTACATCTGTGTTGGTAACTCCTCTCGAACCACTTTTGGTTCGTTTAGACTCCCTTGGGAATGTCATAGACGAAGAGATCCCACGATTACCGGAGAGTATTTTTACCGAAACATATATGGGATCCACGGAACCAATCTTTGGTGATGAGTATAGGACTCTGATTTGTCCTAGCACTGCAGTAGATACCAATCCCACACCTGCTTGTTTTGTATGGAGGACTTCATCGGGACGCGATCTCTATGAACATTTCGAATCCTTTCGACAACCCTTTCATCCTCATGACCCTCCTAGTGAAACAGGACCATCCGGTCAAACCATGAATCACCCAGTCAATCAGGTTATTAACCCTACTGTCACACTAGCACAAGTCCATCCTAATGCTGGACTCATCACCTGTACTCATCCCCAAAGCACTTCAATCGCTACCCCCATTTCTACAAGCTTTTACTCTAAAACTCCACATGTTCCACATGATCCCGCTCGGACATCTTCTCACCTGAGAACACAGACCCCTACTGTCCAAACACAACCGGCTGGAGGGAAACCACCATCCATCGAACCTTTTCCCCTTGGAGGACTACCTTTCCATGGAAGGCTTACCCCTCCTGCGGGATAGCCCCCTTTTCATGCTCCTCCTGGAGGGCAACCTCCATTTTCCAGTCATACCCCGGTCATAAATCCACCGCTGGCAGGGGGGCAACCCTCGTTTGCTGGAAACCCTTCACAATCCTAGGGAGTATGTTCAAGAGGCACTTTTACTCAACCCCATGTTGGGGAGAACTCGTATAATAACCCACTAGGAGGCGTGTCCAATCCTATCCCTTCCGGGACATCTTACAGACAATCTTATCCGGGCAGCATCCCAAACACCACCTGGAGTTCTCCGGGACCACAATCTTATCCTCCTCATGGGTCTAATGTGTATCCACCTCCGGGATCTACTCCTTACCATTCTCGAGGGAAAAATGTTTATCCTCCTCATGGGCAAATAAATCACCTAGTCTATAATGTTCAGAACCCACCAGGTTATGCCAATGTTTCTCATGCACCATCGAATCCTTCTTATCCTGGCTAGCAACAACCGTATGTAGGAGGACCTACTGGTTACAACTATCCACCTAACCCAGTTTATGGTCCTACTGGTGTTCCTATGCCGCAACAATATCATTTGCAAATTAACCGAAAGCCACCTTTCCTTGCGACTCTGGATCTCCCAAACTTGTCTCGGTTAACTAATGATCCTATTTCTCATTCACCAGTTTGGCCAGTCATTCCAGCTAAACCTCCTTCTGATATTCCAAAATTTGATGAAAACCCTGGCGAAGATCCGAACAACCATGTGATGACTTTCCATTTGTGGTGTTCATCAAACTCCCTCATGGATGATTCTATACGTTTGTGTCTTTTCCAACAAACGCTTACCGGTTCGGCAGCAAAGTTGTATATTGAACTACCACGTGCTTCTTTTCATGATTTCAATTCCCTTGCCATGTCTTTCCTCACGCACTTAAAACTTCCTATTCGCTACGAGACGGGTACTGAATTCTTGACCTCCCTTCGTCAAACTAACTCCGTGCATATCTCTAACCATATTCATGAGTGGAGGCGACAACGAAGGATGATCAAGGCAGTCATTCCTGACATACTATTGGCGGAATGGTTTACTAAATCACTATTACCCCCGATCGCCTGTGACATCACTATGGGTGGTGCGGTCACTGAGGAATAAGCCATCGCTCGGGCTCAGTACTTAGATTTGGTTTATTCCCAATCTGGTACTTTGTATGATTTGCTTCTGAATGTTGCTCGAGCTAATACCGATCCATCTAAACCATCATCCTCATCTCATGCGGATGGTGTTATCGGTTCCATCAAAACTCAATCTACTTCCCAATCGCTCACACTCTCCTCTATCTCCCCCCAAACTCAGATCTCTGAGGTGAATGCAGTTCAATCTGCCCCTTCACAACAATCTGGAGGTAAGAAGAAGACAAAGAATAAATCAAAAAGTAATAATGAACAACCAAAAAATCAAACACATGCTACCAAAAAGAAAACACAACGGAAGCTAAAATTCTCGTGTATCATTTGTGGTGACGATCACTACACTCGAGACTATCCACTTCGCAATTAAGTGGCCAAAATTTTCCAAGGAAAGTCACAACCCGTTGTGCTTACTCAGCCTTTTCCACAGCAGCAATCCATGGTTGCTCAAACCCCCTCTCCTGGGGGCAGTTCTAGTGATCCTCATGATGAGGCCTCGTCGAGTGCACATATTTATATGTTTAATGGGATCAATTTGACCACTCGCTCTAAGACATACGCCACACCAGGTAACCCTGACAAAGGAAAAGACACTAACAGTACCGATACTTTACCAGATCCATCATCATCCTCCGTTAGTCTTCCATTGGTTAATCCTCCGTCTGGACCTCTCCAGATTGAGAAACCCATGTTCGACTCTATCTTACGCCCTCCTAAGAGCACTATACATAAAGCTACCTTTAATCCTAGTTCACGTGCCGCCCAAAACTACAACATTGTTGAAGATTTGGCTCAAGCACCGTGTGCTATGTCTACGTTAGAATTTCTATAGCACTGCCCTAGTCAACATAGAACGCTCTTGGAACTGTTGATCCTGAGTCATCCAATCAGATCATGTTTAACCTAGACAATTATGCATCTCGAATCTCCCACCAACTTGCTTTCCAAGTTGATGTTGTTGTTCACAATCAACAAATCCAACGAACTATTCTGGATGAGGGAGCCTCGACTTGTGTCATGTCTTTGGCGTGTTGGAAAGGTTTAAAATCACCAGCACTCAACAAATCCCCAACAATGTTACGCGCCTTCGACGGGTGAGGTTTTCATCCCCATGGGCTTTTACAGTCCCTGGCCATCCAATTGGGTGGCAAAATTGTTACTGTTGATGTCGAGGTGGTCGATGCTCCCCTCGATTACAACATGTTACTTGGAAGAAGTTGGTTTTATGCTATGACTGTCGTTGACTCGTCAATTTTTAGATGTGTCCAATTTCCTCATCAAGGCAAAATTGTCACTGTTGATCAGTTGGATTTCTGCATGACTGATGCTCGCATTCCCGCTACCAAAAATATTCCTTTCTTGGGAGACCACAAGATTACATATGAAAGCGTTGGTGTTGGCTTACTGAAAGATTCTAGCCTCATGGGTACCTTCCCTACACCACTTCCACCGAATACACATCATATTGCCACCGTCGATATGATTTCAACTGCGGCTTATCAATCTTTGGAATCCTCTGACTCTTGGATTGTACCTTGTCCATTGGAATTCGATACACTAGGTGACACTGTGCCACTTAGTCCAGCTGAAACATCATACATTTCTATCCAATCTGCTTCTCCCTCGTCAGATGACCAACATCTATTGGCACCTGATAGTTCCTCGATGCAATCACAGTTGAGTTCCTTGTCGTCTGTGATTGAATACATTTCCCCATTTTTCCCTCGGATGAATCCATTCCAAAAATGCTTCGCATTGACAAGTTACCTTGGGATAATAACCATCACTGATCCTCTTTTCTTCCCCCTCATGAAGAAATTCGGGCAGATATACAGTCTATCTCCCCTCCTGGTGTTGATTTTTCATCATCTCCCATGATTTCAACTTTCGACGATTTGGATCCGGTAGTGGACATGGTGATTTCTTCGGTAGGATTATTGGAGCTTGATCTCCTTACTCCTATCGTGACCCTCGTCATGTGTTCCTTCTCGAGTTATTATCTTCCATCCAGTGAAGATCTCCTGGAGGCCATGACCGTGTTTTATCCTTTGACATGGTACACTTCCAGAGCATTATCCTCTTGGAAGCCATGATCCGGACGAAACCACGAGCATAGTTTCTCTTCTCTATGGCAAGCTCATTAAAAAATGAAATAGAGGTCCTGAGCATAGTTCTTTTCCTATGTCAAGCTCGTTAAAAAATGAAATAGTCACCTCTCTTGAACGTTCTTTTCATCCACCCTTCTCCTTTTTCTCATCCCGTCGAGAAATCGGTGACAACCTCAAAGTCGGTGAATGAATTGAAGCTTGGAGGGCATGTCTCCAGCCTTTGCTGATCATTCTAGAGTTAAGCCACTAGATTTCATGCTGGGGGCATACCAAGTTTAGTCTTTGTTCTTTCTCATGCTCGTAAATACATGAGAATGCATCTGGGTAAACTTTTATCTCTTTTTCGAACCTGTATGGATACATGAAAAAGGAACCCCCTGGAGTCTCCTTTAAGCTCTTTTCAGACTCTCTAAACATGAAAAGATCGTCGAGTGATCTTTCTTCCTTTCCCACTCGTTAAAAGGTTTGAAAGGGCGTCTTTTGAGTGATAATTTATCTCTTTTTCGGCCTCGTGAGACTAACATTACGAAAAAGGACAACATTGGAGTCATCTTTAAGTTCTTTTCAGACTCTCTAAAGATGAAAATATTACCGAGCGACCTTGTTCTCTTCACGCTCGTTAAAGTATTTGAAGAAAACGTCTTTTGAGTGATAGTTTATCTCTTCTTCGGTCTCATCAGACTACTTTATGAAAAAGGAATTGATAGAGTTCTCTTTTAAGTGTTTTTCCTGACTCTATAATCATGAAAAACCTTCGAGTTTTCTGTCTTTGGACTCGCTAAACAAACATCGACAGGCCCATATGGGACCGAACCCTTACTTCTTCTAGTTTGTTAAACAAAGGAAGAGGAACTTAACGAAGGTGAGTTATATCGAGCATGTGTTACCCTCCTCGAGCTCGTTAAATCAAAAAGAGGGAAAATTTTGAAAGAAGCAAGCCAAGCAGTTTTTGAGAACATCGCCAAGTAATTCTTATGGTCGCCCTTGAACACGGCACCTTGTCTTTGCACGCATTTCAATCCGTTGAACCTCTGCATTGAGCCAATCCTTTAAGTTTCCTATATTCCTTTGGGTCACCTGACGTAAGTCACAACATCCACTGCATCATCAAGTTTTGGTCCATATCATGTTTCTGTTGTCATGCCTCGGTGTTCAAGGGAAGTATCTGCCTCGAGAGTCAGCCATCACAAATATATTGTCTCAATACCCGTGTCAGTCCATGTTCATTTGATCTACCAATTACATCTCTGTGTCTGTTTCATGTCGTTGATGGGGGATACATCAAGGCCCTCCTTCAACGAGTCTATTCCTGTCGACTTCAACACATTATCCAGGAATTAGACTTAGAAACCAATTAGTACTTTGG